>JAEMPF020011551.1:0-10219 GCA_022496165.2 Catalaphyllia jardinei
ATGCACACATGGTTCTCTCAGTTGCTTTCTCTTATGTTACCAAAAAAGACGAGATTAGATATCTTCAGACCGGCTATGGTGCCTCTGTTCCTCTGAAATACGCAAAAAATCACGCCTGTTCTGCAGGCTAGGGTGGGTCGTGCGTCGAGCCAACTACGATGAAAAAATAGAGAACGAAAAAAGTAAGAAAAAAACTCCGCTTTTATCAGTTTCATCGCAATTACCAAGGCCCTCCCCTCCCCACTACCCTCTTTGTCAAAGGGTTGCAAAGTGCGGGGCGGGAAAAAAGGGCGCGAAATTGTACGGCGTACCGTTTCCGGCGACTCGAGGGATACGTATGACGAAAATACCTTTATGATCGAAAGGGGATCAAGGGATGAAACGTTACCTCTTCAAACTGGAATGCATGGCTACAAAAACGACGAATTAGTAGAAGGTGAAGTGAACTGGTCGCTTATTCCCTCTGCAAGGTGATCTTGTTGTAAACGAAAATTTCTGCATCTGAAGACAGTAGGAAAATCTTTGCTGATGACTAAAATTTAAGCTTAGCTTTAATCTTACAACATTGTGGTACGTAAGCTTATTAAAGTCTTATATGTTTTTATCAGGAGCTCACAAACTGTAAGGAGGCACGTGGACTTAAACGCAATTGAGGAAAATTTAAAGGAATCAATCAGCGATCTGAATGGGTAATGAACACTTTTTCTGTAGGGTCAAACATTAAGTTATTCAAAATTTTTGAGCTTAAAAGAAAAGTTGACAGGTCACATGAGATACCTGTAAGTTTATTACTGGAATTCATGAAAACATTCAATAGACTTCCCACCTTCTAAATTATCAAAATTAATGTGAAAACTGAAATCCAAATCCTTCCTCTTAGCCAATTATTTAATATGCCAACTTCTGAGGCAACAATATTTCTTCTTGCCAGGGAATATACAGGAAGTGGACATGATCTGTCACTTGGGGTAAGATACACTCATTTGATAAGTACAGTTAAAACTTGTGGGCAAAAACCTGCATTTTTTGATGCCTGGCAAAATAGCTTCTTGTACCTTGGGGTAGTTATTGGCAATTTATGTAGAAATGCCCGGAACTTTGTCTATCTGGACTGCCTGCAGTGAATCCAGCTTAGCTTGTACATCTATGTCATCATCTGTGTTAAGTATTGATAAGCTGTACACTTTGTGATTTAGGTTTATAGCAAAATTGTGGCAAGGACTTCTGAGCAGCATGGCCATGAAAAACCAACTACTTCTGACATTCCTTTAAAGGGCTATCTTCCACATCCTTCAAAACTGAAGAAACGAAAGCGAAAGCATTACAAAAAAATACACTCTACAAGTCGCAATCACAATGGTTTTGATGTGACTGCCCATGTCGCACAGTTAAAAAGAAAGCAGGCTGAATTTAACTGGTAAAAAAGTCAACACATCTCTTTGATATCTATTAAGTATATCATGTCATGTATGAGTTCATGTTTTAATTTCTCTATTTAATGTGAGCATTAAACTAATTAAATTAAGGGGTGTTTCACCACACAAAAGTGAATAATCTAATTTATTATCCTAATAATGTTGTGAAAGTTACAATACATGAGACTTCAACCCATGCTGGTAAGTGAAAAATGAAATTTACCTTGCTTTTTTTCTCTTCTTTTCTGGAAAGGCTCCCTACCATTCTGGGAAATGACATGGCATCTTCATTCTGTTCAGTTGATGAAGACCCATACCCTCAAGACAGCATTGGTCAAGTGCAATGTGTTCCTAGCACTCCTACTTTAGTAAATGAATCATTTAAGTTACATAGTGGAAACATACTGGAGTCATGGCAGCTACCAACCCTGCACAACAGTGGAAGCAGTAGGGCTGCAGTGGATTTATTCAACACTTACCATCAGGTAAATGATTATATATTTATGTCATTAAATTAAATAATAGTTTACATTACTTTAAATATATTTTGTATAAATTCTGTGGCACAGTGACTTTAATTTCATTTGAGGGTATATAAAGCACTGCATGTTATTCCTTTTTTCATTTTAGCCAGAGTCTTAACATTTCATCAAAAGAAATGTGACAGTTTTGCTCTACTAGTGCTCTACTCCTTAATTTTACAGCCACCACAACTATCTGGGCACTATAGTATACCCACATATGCTGTTGCAAGGCGGGAAATCCCACAAGAGGAACTCCAAGATGAAGAAAGTGACATAATATCCTTTTCAGATAATGAAATGCCCCTGCCTAATGAAATAAGATTTTTCTGTCTACTAGAGCTAAATACTTAATTCATTTGCACCAATAAACCCACCCATTAAAAAAGAGTCATTTGTAATTTTGTATTAGCAGTTTGACCCAAGATTAGTACAAGTTAAAGTGTTGCATGTGTTTGTCAAAATGTGCAGTTCAAGAAAATATCCATACTCCCTCCACAGAAGGGATTGGAATTTCCTGGGTAGTAGGGAGTTCTGAAAGGCAAAAAAAATAAAGAAATGTATGAAGCTTAATAGGAATTTCCAGAGGGGATAGGGAGGGGGGTCTTAGAAAAAATCCCTTCCATGAGGGAGGTTTGGATATTTTCTGGAATTACACAATTTGTCAGAAAAAAAATTAGAGAAAAAATTAAAGAAATGTATGAAGCTTAGTAGGAATTTCCAGAGGGGATAGGGAGGGGGGTCTTAGAAAAAATCCCTTCCCATGAGGGAGGTTTGGATATTTTCTGGAGTTACACAATTTGTCAGTTTTCTAGTAAATCAGTCACATTGTGATAATTCATTAATAAATTTGTAATTATTGTCATCACAGTGATTAATAATTTTCTGGTGAAAACAATATTGCTGATCCTTGGGATCAACACCAACATCACCATCTTCAGTCAACACTGTCACAAACTATGATCAGACTAGAGATATTTCTACATGAACAGAAATGAAAGATTCCCTAACTTTGAAATAAAATCTCCACAGCACTGCCAGAAGTTTGACTGACTTTGACAGTTTCAGTTCAAGAATTAAACAGCCATGGTTGAATAAACAGCACCCTCCATTTTCACCAGGAAACCTCTTTTTTCCAATCGCAAGGCCTCTAAAAGAGGAATGATATCATGTGAACAAAGCGATATTTTTTACTTACATGCATGTACTGATCAACATATCACCTATTAGTAATCATTTTGAGAGCACTCAAGCAAAAATGTTTTTTTTTTCCCATTGATGGAAGACTCAATCAGGAATTTGTCGCAACATGTTTGTGGATTGACCCACGCAGTTGGTTTGTATAGATACTGAGAACCCAATAAAAAATGTCTTATGTCTTCTATCACAAATGATCTCCACTTTGGTCACCTCTTACCTCTTCTAACCCTTTCCGGCACCTCTAACCTGGCCCCTCCCCTGTCCTAAAGGGTTTATCAGAGTAGGTACTAAAACAAGGAATGACCTAAAATGATCTAAAATGACCTAAAATGATCTGAAATGATCTAAAATGACCTGAAATACATACATGGGAATACCAATAAATTGTTGTTGTTGTTGTTGAAATGATCTAAACTGACCTAAAATGATTTAAAAGTGATTTAAATTACACTTGACCGATTTCTAAAACTTCATTTAAACTTAACTGGAATTAGAATGGTACTTCCCAGTGATCTACATTGAATGTCCCGAATATGCCGTAGATGCCGCCGAAGTTTGCTCCAACCATTCCTATTTTATAATTCGTTAAAACACTGAAAGTCGTTTTATCTCTTTCGATCACTTTAGAATACTGTATTCCTGGCAATTACTATCATTTGTAGTTTTTTCAGTTAGTTAATCTTTTCTGTCACGCTCTGTAAATTAATAGCTGAAGATTGAGAACTAAAACCGTGACAGGAAATCAGCGTTACATTCGATTTCATGCCGAACGCCATGTGGTGGTGAATAATCGATCAGCGGCTTGTTTAGTTGTTATGCTGTCTGCTCTGTTCTTTGTTTTGTTCTCTGTTTCAACCCGCCGAGGTCATTTTTTCATCTAAATCACCAAGGGAAAGTTCGAAAAAGATGTTCCCATTCAATTTTTAGCTCTCAAGGGATAATTCTGAATTTTTTGGACCGAAACATCACTTCGTGTTATGTTCATGTTTATCAGTGTCTATGGGCGACCAACGTTCCTGTGTTTACTCGAGCGACTGAACGAGGTGAGTAAAAACAATTCTAATTACTTCTGGTTTTGTTCGATTTTGCTGAAGTTTGAACATGATAAAGCTGGATTGTTAAGGAATAGAATCTTCTCTGCCGGTGTGTGGTAGCTATCAAGGCAAAAGTGATTTATCGCTTTGAAGTCAGGGTTTTGTGCAATGCTTGGGTTCGGCGTGAATTTGTAATCAGGGATTTTAGTTCACCCGGAAGAAAAAAACACTTCTGCCAAAGGTCATTTCCTTGACCTTTCATGTTTGGAGATGAATTTCTAGTGCAATAAAAAGGTTTTTGACGAGCGGTGGTTTTTATTTTTTTTCCCGTAAAAAACGTGTGACAAAATTGAGTAGATCAAACATCATGTTAGCTCATTTTTCCATCAGTAAAGGTTACTTTCGATCATTTTAGTGTCATTTTAGATTTATTCGAGATCATTTTAGGTCATTTTAGATCATTTTAGGTCATTTTAGATCAATTTAGGTCATTTTAGATTATTTTAGGTCGTTTTAGATCATTTTAGGTCATTTTAGGTCATTCCTTGTTTTAGTATTAACTACGGGTTTATCAGAGCCGTCCTAAATTGTTCTTGAAACAAGATTATTAATTTTGATCTTTTGTGTCATTATGCATGTGACGGTAAGCTTTAGTTTCAAAATAAGTAAGAAGTAAAATTCTATCGGCCAACAGAATTTAGAAATGTTGAAAAAAAAAGAGACCATGGTGAAAAAGTTTCAGTTCGTCGATGAAAGCTAACCTTTAGACTGACTACAAGTGCAAGTCGGCCAATGATGCCATTTTCTGTCATCGCTAAGGCGACCGTAATATTTACATCCGTGTCAGTAAAGAACTATGAAGTCATTTATAACTATAGCTTACATGTAATATTCTGCCTACGTAATATTCCGTAATCACGTAGTGTTTGGGAAAGTACGCACTTTAATATCGATTGGTTCTCTTCGACACTAAATACCGCGTGAGGACTGGTTCTGGAACACGAAGTGATAAAATGGCTGCCATTACCTCGGAAGCGTAGTATTGTACTTATCGTGGTCGCAGAGTCCATGGATTTGTCCCCGAGAACTAATTACGTAGTTCATGGTCTGAAACCTTCACGAGTGAGTATGTTATTGAACAATAATGTTGTGCAGATGTGGTTTGTTGTCGTTTGTCGCTCGTCAACGTTAACATGTGTGTGTGTGTTGTTTCTTGAATCCGGACATAATACTGCCAGTCTGTTTGTTTATTACAGAATCCATCAGTTAAAATTGTGCGGGTAGCTGTTCTTGAAGGTGTTGAATTGGCCAAGAAGGACATTTTTGGGCTGAGGTAGGACTACGTCGATCCGATTATTTGTTTGTATGCATGCTTGGGCAAATTAAATTATTTGAATTTTTGCAACGCTGGTATCGCATCCCACTTCAATGGAAATTGATTGGATTGGATTCTCTGATTGACTTTGGCAGAAGTATTACGCGTTCCCATATGTAACGGTTACAAGCTCTAGATTTGAACGTAAAATCCAGACAGCTTAAAGCGAGTTTGTTCTGAGCATCGTGATTGGTCATAACAAATTCTAAATGAAATAAATTTATAATATTGTACGTGTTAAAGATCTGATCTACATATAAGCCAATACGCTCACAAATGCATGGTGTATTGACTGAATTGACCACTTGAAATAAATTCTATATCAGAGAGCAAAATGATGAAAAGGATTCTTAGCTTTTGAACCTTAAGCAACATCTGGGCAGAATTATAATTCCCTCAATATTGTTATCATTGACATTTTCATTTCTCTATTGTATAACACCCTTCTGTGACATACTGTATTCATTGTTATCACATGGCAAACTGGTAAAAATTAACAAATTTAGGTCAGTTTTTCATGCGCCTATCCTGTTATTGACCATGAATTTCATCATAACATTGTCAAAGTAGCTGTGGATCCACAAGGCGATAGCCAAGTGGATAGCAAATTGTCAAATTGTCCACTCTCATTTGCTGACGCATCGCATAAATTATAAATTCATGCATCTCTCCACTTGACAATAACAATTAGCCAATGAGCATGCAGGAATTTCTGCAGTTATCGTAAAAATGTGATTTGCAACTGTATGTCTCCAGTGACTCGAGGATGTTCATGCTACATTGATCATTGAATGGTCAGCCACTTCTCTGTGCCTGAAATTGAATTATAACGTGCAAAATTAATCACATGATCACAGACTTGCAAAAAAGTGGAACCACAAGTGAGCAATCCACCTATGGTATGGTAACAACTAGTTAAGATTAATGTTGTGCTCAAATGAGTTTTAGTAATTATAGGAATATGAATCTGCATAGTTTATACTCAGCCTGGTCATCTTTCCTCAGTGGCAAAATGATCTGACATAAACTGTTACAGTGTATCCTATTTTCGCAACGAAATGTACATCATATTCATTTGACATAAATTCCAGTTCCTATTTGTGACAGTAAATTAACATGTTAATTTATTACTCACTTTAATTCAAGTATTCTTATGAATGTCATTTTCATATGTACTGTAGTATCTGTATACTTTTTCATTTTAAGACATGTTTGTTTTAATTTGTTATCTTTTGTTTAGTGATCCTTACTGCAAAATAAAATTGTTCAGGGGAGACAGGGAATTGGGAGAAATAGATGCTGTTTGTACTGAAACTATAAAAAAGGTGAGGATTTTTTACTATTGCAAATTGTTGATACAAAATTACCGATGTCTGTTCATAAGTTACAGTACAGTGGATTTCTCTTTTAAGGAAACCATAATTGATAGAATCACAAAAATGTAATTTGCATATACTTGTACATGTGTACTGGTAGCTTAAGTATAAGGCTACAAACTGACAGATGCACAGTAAAAGTTGAGGTTGGATTAGAATAACTAAAACAGTGGCACATCTAGGGTAGGGGCCTTACCCTTACCCTTATTTTGGGTAAAACAAAAAAAAAATTCAGAAGGTAGAACAGTTGTCAGGGCACGCCCCCACCCTCCCCCCCCCTTTCACCCTCCTCTTAGCTCAAGGTCTGGATTCACCACTGGAAAATCAAAAGAAATCTGAGATAATTGTGAGTAAAACAAAGGGGCAGGTCTCTCTTTAGTCATTCCTTCCACTCTGATCTCATCAGCTTTTTAGTGGTTCTTTTTGTTGTTGTTCTGAACTGGAAATTTCTGACCAGCAGTTTAATGAGTCCTGTATTTGGCAAAATTTATTAGAGATTTTATAATTCCTGGTACAGTGTACATGAACAATAAACTCTCAGTTTTACAAACCACGCCACAGTTCTAAGTTTGTCTTAAAACAAGAAGATCTCTGGAGAATTAATCTTGCAAAGTAAACTACGTAATTTGTCACATAGCGAAAGTGAAAGCGCAACATAATCACATTTCGTGGCTGACGTAATTTTTTTAACATATTTTAATATTCCCTTTGAATCCAGTGCTTTGATAAGACCAAAAGAAATTTTTTTTCACACAATGAAAACACACTATCTGCAACATTTTCTATGTATTATTTTATCAAATGTGTTTAGCAAGGTACAAGCTGTGTAAGTTGCAAGTAGAATAATATTATGGGATTCAAAGTCTCAACCATGATTTGGCCAGGTGTAGGTCTGCGTCTGGTCACTGACAAAACTAAAACAAAAAAAATAAACCCAGTGCAGAGCAAGAAAATGAGGCTCCTAGAGGGGTCTAGAAGTGGTTGCAGCCCCTGGGTATACGAGGGCTTACAGGGGCTCACATTCCAGGGGCTATTATACTCAGAGTATTCATGGGTATTAAAGATAGGCATTATAAATGGCATAGCTGGGCAACTGTATTGTGGCCTACCATGAACAGGGCCTCTGATATTTTGCATGGTCACAGATGCAAATTTCAAGTAAATCTGTGAATCCTGCGAAATTCACAAAAAACACGCAAAATATTGAGAAATTCACTAAAAATTGTACCAAATACATGTACATGTGGGTACAATATATCTAAGACTTATCTTGGCTGTTGGGACTGTTTACTTATCGTAAACTTGCAAATGTATTGTGAAACTTTCATTGCCACTTCTATGAGTAAACAACATCCAAAAACCAGATGTTCTTAGATTAATTTTGCAAAAAAACTGGGCCCTCACTGTGGCCAGCCACATTGTAAAAGAGCTTTGCCAATGGTGCATTTCTTTAGCACATTGTTGTTAAAAGAACAAATGAAAAAAAAAGAACCTTGTGTGGTCAAACAAACCTTCATGATAGTTCAAGTAACTTGCTCAAATTATGTTTTTTCCTGCAAAATCGCCAGTTTTACAAAGGCAGCAATTATAAGAAGTAGGTGTTTCTGTTGCTGGTGTTAACATAAACTCACAAGATGATTGGTAAATGTCACATTAATAAACAGAACTTTGTTATGTGCTTCAATTGGTTTCCTACAACAAAGCCACCTGGATGATTTATGTAAACAGAGTTTATTCAAGTGGTGCAATGAGTTGTTTACCGGTAACCAAGCGATGTGTAACAAAGTGAAGTGAAGCGATTTTGAAAACTAAGAAGTAAGTAACGGAGTAAAACTAAAATTAGAGTATGTACAAAGCTATTTTTCAACTTCAGAAAATAAAAGTTGAAGTACATAAAATAAATCTGGCTTGAAAAGCTATAAAATAGTGACAGGCATCAGGAAAAATGACTTACTTCCGTGTTCACATTAGGGATTTCACAATACTAATCGCCGAACTCTTTTATTGATCTTAGCACAATGAAATATTGACTAGAACTGAATGATTTTCCTGAACACATTCGTAAAAATACTAACTAGTGCAAAGGATAATACTGGTAGCTTTCAATTCTCTGTTTCATTTACCATACATTGTATGTGGGAAAACATTTGAAAAAAATAACCACTAAAGGCATCATAATTATGATGAATACAAAGAAACTTTAACCCATTGACTGCTGCATCAAACTTTCTCGACCCACCCCAGATTTCCTGGCACTTTTTCCATGGGATGCCTATGGCATACCATGGTAAAAATCCGGTTCGGTTTGTTTTTCTTTGTAGGGACAAATTGCAAAGCTAGCCAATAGGACTTTTTATAATCTTTATCGATTTTTTATCAATTTTTGATCGATTTGTGTCATTGAAGAACGTTCCAAAATGTTCCTCGCAAAGTCCTCAAACCTTTCCAGTGAAGAAGTTCTTCTTCCTGCAACAGAGCACTTTCAAGTAAGCAACAGATATGCAGATCGCAAATTTAAAGCAGCTTTTCGGACTTTAGAAACAAAAAGTGGCAATGTACATTTATATTACTTTGAAGTCGAATTCAAGTTTGGAATGATTGCCAAAGCCACGGGTGTTACTACGAAGTAAAATGACTGCAAAAGCGGTCGGCAAAAACTCAAGCTTTTGCTTTAGCATGAAGAATAATTTGAATCATGTAGCAGAAATTTGATCATTTTTTTGCTTTTAAATAGATTTCTTCTCCTCAGCGTGAGTGAAAATTTATTCCTATTGAACTTCCTTTCGCATTTCTTACATTTCGTTTTCTGTATTTGGGAAGTTTAGGTTTTAACAGTGAACAGTATATTGCACACTGGATTTCTGCATATTTAATTTACAGCGACCACCAACACAGTTTGTTTATTTGCTTCGTTCAAAAGGTTTTTGGAGTGGTATTCCGCTACTACAGAACTGCCAAGAAAAGAACTAGACGGCCACTAACTTAACATTGTTAAAATACGACCGCTCTCAAAATAATTGTTTTCTTTTTAAATAAACAACTTTCATCTTTCTTTTGCAGCACCGTGATTAAGTGATATTTCGTGATATTTCTTGTTTTCATTTTGCTTTTGCTCGCTCTGTAATATCCCAACAAACGCCAAGGAAATAGGGGTGGGTTGCAGGCAATTTCATGCAGGCACCCATGGGATTATCTTATATATGTTGTAGTTTGGAATTTTTTTCAGGTCAAATTTTTTTAAACCCAGGTTAAAATTTTCCACCTAGTTCATAATATTTAAACTAGGTAATTTTTTTTT
>JAEMPF020011552.1:0-16403 GCA_022496165.2 Catalaphyllia jardinei
CAAAAGTGCTGCTGTACTGATTGCAATCAAACTGATGCCGCCAGTTGCTATGCTGCTTGCTAAACCTCCAGATGCAAATATGATTGATAATGAATTCCCTAATAATTTCCATTCTTTGAAACGTTTCAATGCTTGTTTGTATGCCCAACACATTTTGTGATATGCTTGGTAGTAAGATTTTAATTCTTCGACCTGTTCTTCTGTTAATTTGTCTGAAATGTGATTCCAGTTGAATATGCTTTTTCGTGACTCTTTCATATATATTGTTTATACTATTTTGCTTATCGCAAAGGACGTATATATTTAATGTAAAAATTACTATAATACCCTCCATCCAAAATGGCGCTATCATTTTTATCTATATATAATTTTATTTCAGCAAATTGTGCACCATCTTTTATAGTGATTGAAAATAATGCATTGAATGTTATTGGTGTCCAATTTTTTTGTGTATTAAGTGTTTGATAGAATAAAAGTTTTGAGTTTGACACATCCGTGATTCTAAATCTACCACCTCCTTTATAATAATCATTGTAGATTATTTGATAAGCACCAGTCAATGGTAACCTAAGTAAATTTGTGTTTGCTTCATCAACTACAAAATGGTGATTTATAATTGGAAACTCTAATATTTTTTTGTCATTATGTTCCAGATTATTTGTATAAAAATCAACCACTTTTAACAAATTTATTGAAGCATCAAATTGTTTTTTATTGATGGCATCACTATCTTCAGTACCATCATCTACTCCAGTTATCCTCTTAGTTTGCATATTAATAGGTGCTTCAAATGTAATAGTAGTGTTGTAGTTGTCATAGTAAAAAAGTCTATCCCAAATATTTGTTGAAACATTATTTTTTGTTCCTTTTACACCATAAACAACAACATAAATACTAGTTTGTGGATCAGTTTTACTTTTCAATCTTATATCAATATCTAAATCATCAAAACTAGGAAATATAGTATATTTAGAAAAATGGATGAGACTACGTGTCTTGGTTCTATCTATTCTAGAATTAATCTTTCCAACAGAGAGAGTTCCACTTGATGCATTTATCTCATCAATTGTGATACCATCTTCAACATACATTTCATAAACCATTGTGTAAGAGCCTTTTGGTAAATATACCAAATCAATTGACAATCTGGTGCTGTAATAACCAATATCTAAATCAAAATCAATCTTGAATTCATAAGTCTTTTTATTTATTGAATGAAAATCTTTATTCTGAGCTCCAATTTTATGAATATCATCATCATCTTCTTTGAACTCATCATTATCCATCACTCTTTTGAATACATTTTCTTTTTCAATGGACTCAATTGAATTCTCTTCTGATTCTTTAATTTTCTTATCAATTATACCATTTATAACTGTATTATTATCAACAATTGCATTAGCGACAAATTTTACATTAGCAGCATGTGTGGCTTGGTGATCTTCTGCTTCTTTCAAATTAATTATATTTTGATTTCCCATATCTAAATTTCCAGTCATTGCTTCACTTCCATCTGTTAATAAGTAATCTATCTCAGAAATGAAACGGACTAAATAGTCTCGTGTACTTTTTAAAAGTTCAAAATTAACAGCTTTATGTTTTATTTGTTCATAATTTGGATTTTCTCCATCGTCTTCAACAATTGTTTTAACATTATCAATAAAATGTCCACCAGCATTAAAATCTGCATTCATTGCTACTGTGCCATCAACATTAATAAATTTGTTTGTATTTGCAGCATGTGGTATTTTAGCAATTTGAGAATCGACAAATGCTTTGCTGACTAAACTATTATCATCAAAAAGTCCATCATAGTAAGGTTCACAATTTTTTATTATATTCTGTTTGAGATCATAATATTCTTTACCGTCTTTGTCCACAATTTTGAGAAAATTTTTATTTAGATATCCTTTGTTAACAACACTTCTCAAATCTCTAGCTCTAACTTCCAAAGCATCATCAACCTTATGATCATCTAAATTTTCCACAGATAGAATGTGATTTCTATCCATGTTTAAATCACCATCCATTGGCTTACTTCCATCTCTGGGAAGTAATGGTGTAGTATCTATATGGACTTTTGCTATTTCAGTGTCAACGTACTTTTTATTAGCAGCATTATCGTATGCTACAGGATCACCTAAACCATCAATAAGATTGCCATTGAGATTTAAATTTTCAAAATAGAGAATTGTATGATAATCAACAACATCACGGACATTAAAAATAGTATGGTCGAAAGTTGTTGAGTATTTACCCTTCACCACTCTTGAATAAAACAGAAATTTAATGTTTTTATTGTATTGAGAACCATAATATCTGAGTTGAAATCTTATCCCATCATCTACTCCAGCTCTTCCATCAGTTGTGAATTGAATGATTGATTTGGTGTATTTACCATCAATTTTATCACTGTCAAATGTTTTCATGACGAAATGACTGTCACCATGGACATTGAAAATTATTGTATCATCAACAAGAAAACCACCAGCATCACCAATAAAAAATATTTCAAAAATAGAAGTGTAACTACCACTCTCTAATTGATTACCTTTCATTTTTATACTAGACCATGCTTCTCCACCAAAACCAGTATCATCACCTTCTTTCTCAATTATATATCCATCATTATGCGCTTTATGATTTTGAAAGAAATGGTCTGGTGATGTATTTGGTGGTTGTTTTACAGTTAATTGACTCTTGTCACCAAAGTCTTTATAAAATCGAAGACTTGGTTGTAAATGATAACTATTTTGACTGACTTTAGTATGTTCTTTCAACACTTTTAAACTAACTGCATCATTATCACCAGTAGACTCACCAATATTAGTTAATCGCTTCCCTTCAATATCATAATTACCATCATCTGTTAAATTGAATCCAACACCTGGTAACCCAGGTAGTCCACGTTTACCAATAGCTGATGATGATAAAGGTAAAAGTCCGTTTGAATAACTCATTTATATTAATAGATTATATTTTTTCATTGAAATTTTTAGTGGTGAATTTTCGTGGCTTATCAACATATACAAAGCTATACGGTTTTTCAGTTGCTTTTTCATATGATTCTTTTGGAATACTATTTTCACGACAAATTAAACTCTTCTCATTAGCACTTGGGAATTCATAAATACAGAAATGTGAACAGTTCAATCTGATGTCTTTTGGTGTCTTGTAGTAACTTTGACTCAGATAAATCACACTGCAATTTTTATGTCGGCCTTGTATAAAATAGTTGATTAATGGTTTTTGATTTTTATCACATACAAAATCATCAAAGATGACAATTTTCTGTGAGTCACTGTCAAGGTCTTGAACAGGAATGATATCATCATTACTTGCTTCAATAACATCATAACCTACTTCATCACTTATCGGTTGAAAGACATTCATAAGATTTTCATACTTTGACTGCTCTAAGTTTTTGGCATAGAGATGAACTTTATCAAAATACAGTAGATTTTAGATCAAATGCATTAGTGTATTTGTTTTTCCTGATCCACTTGGACCACAAATCAGCATACGAAAACATTGATTAGGCATGAAATTGTGGAGTTGTTTGAAGTTTGAGACCACATCGTCTTTGACATCATAATTCGGTATTCTCATTATATTATATTGGTATATTATTTCAACATGGTGTTTAACATGGTGTTCAACATGATGTTCAACGTTGTTTTTCATATTTGATTTATCATTTTTATATAACGTAATAATATAACAAAAATGAGTTTGCTTAAATGGAAAGAACTTGCAAAAAGTAAAACAAAATTAGGGAATAAAATCAATCATGTTCATAATCTAATAACACAACATAAAATCGGTCAGGAGACAAGCCAATCATCATTCGAAAAGGTATTCAAACCAGTGACAAGTAAATTAGATGATGTAATTGACAGTAATTTGAATTTAAGGATGCCTCAAAGGAGAAAAAGACCACTGAAGAAAGATGAGCCTGGTATTGATTATATGCCTGAAGTTGATCCATATGAAGACATGGATGTAGAAGGTCTGATTAATTTTGGTGATTATGTACCACCACAACAGGAGAAACAAATAGTACCAAAACCACCAACATATGAAGAATCGTTGGCGGATGTTTTGGAAGGAAAGAAGGAGATTAATGTCGATCCCCAATATTTTCCAAAGCAGTCAACCGAACTGGATCAACCACCTGAATACAATGATGATGATGAAGAAGTTGATTATACAATAGATGATGAAGATATAAATAGAGAAACGTTGGATGAATTAGATCTAACGAACTATGAGAGTGTTGATAAGGTTCTCAATCAACCGCAAATGACACCCAAAAAAAGTAAAAAATATCTAAGTAAAATATTAAAGGATGCGGAATTTAAGAGGAGACAACTTTCAGGTTATAAGGCGGATGTTACAAAAAAATACAATAGTGGAAAAATATCAGAAGCTGATAGGCAGTTGTTAAACAAACGGATAGATAATACAAGAGGTGTATTGAATGAATACATTACTCATCATAAGAATAAACTGCAAACAATAAAAAGTTCTGGTATTAGAGGCCGAGGAAGAAGACAGAGAGGTGGGAATGTTTTGTTTTTCAACAATCCCAAACAGCTTCTCAAGAAATTAGAATTGATCATTGGTGAAACCGTTGCAGGCAACACATCAATTAAGATGAGAAATACAGGAGTTAGTGTATTGGACATATTATTGAGAATGTCAACAATAAATAGACCACAGTATAATAAATTGTATAATCAGTATTTCAAAGTATAATTATGTAAAGTTATTATATACATGGATCGCGAGATTGTTTTATCATCATACAGCGTCAAATATCAAGGAAACAACACTCCTCAGAATTTTATAACTGAATTCAAAAGGCCCATAATATTGGATAGCAATTCTCAATATGTAGTTGGTTTGAACCGAATCATTAACATGTCATTCACATGGTTCAATGTAAATTCATCATACAACAATCAGCTAATAAAGTACAGCTCTGATAATGGCTCAAACTTTACCAACATCACTTTCCCAGAAGGAGTCTGGAACTATACTGACTTTAATACATACATTAAGGAAATAACAAAGATTGTCAAAGATGGTGCTAACAATAATGAGTATCCCATCACTCTCGAATTCGATAATACAACATTCAGGGTTACAGTCACATTAGCCAAGAATTATCAACTTGATTTAACTGCAAGCAATTTCAATGACTTGATTGGGTTTGATAAAGAAATATTGAAGAGTGAACAGAATATAGGACCAAAAGTGCCTAATCTCAGCCAGGACACAGACATTCTTAATATCCACTGTGACCTCATCAATGATTCACTTGTAGACGGTCAAGATTCAGACATCATTTATTCCTTCTCAACCAGTGTGCTTCAACCTAGTTACTCTTTTACAATTGAACCAAGAAGAGTTACATTTAATCCCATCAACAAGAATACTATAAACAGTATCAGGATACACATTACAGATGGAAAAAGGAGATTAATTAACCTGAATGGAGCTGATACATCTTTTTCATTAATTCTAAAAAGGATGGAATAATATAACATAATATTATAATGAAACCATTTGAATTCACTAGGGTTTATCATCCAAAACTTGGTATTTTTGTGGATAAACATGTAGGATCAGGAATTATCGTTGATAATATTTTCAAACCAATGAAGAGTGCCGCGTCATCTTTTGTAAAAAAGTTCGCCAAGAAATCAGGTAAGAAAGCATTAAAATCAGTAGGTGAAAGGGTGGGTAAAAAGACATCTGAGAAGTCAGGAGACTTGATAATGAAAAAGCTTAGGAATATGAGAATTGATGATGTAAGACAAATAGTTCCATCACAGCGAGAAGAAAGTACAGATATGATAATTGATAGACTGATATCAGGATCAGGTTTGAAAAGAAGGAGGTAAAGTTATATAATATATTAATATAATGGCTTTCAGAACAAGTGAATATTTGCAAAGATATGAGTTGGTTCGATTTCAACTGAATGATGTTATTAACATCCCAGCTAATAGTCAACACCAACAAAGAAATGGGTATAAGTTCACAATCAATGACAGGTCTGCTTTCTATGATTGGTATAATGCTTATTTTGAGGTGCAGTTTCAGTTACAGGTATTGGCTGATGGTACAGGTCTTCCAAATGCAACCCGGGCAACAGTTATTAATGGAGCTCATTCATTAATTAACCATTTGACAATAAAAAGTGTATACGAAACTGATAATCTTCATAAAGTAACTTTTATTAAGAACCTCTTGGAATACAGTGATGATTTCAGCAGATCGGTGGCTAAAGATAGTTTTTGGTATCTGGATATTGCAAATTTGGCTGATATGACTGCTGCTGGAAATACAGGATTTGAGGTTAGACGAAATTTAACGAAAAGAATTGGTGAAGGTGGTGGAGCTGAGGATGCTTCCCAAGATGTTAATGTAATTATACCTCTTAATCGATACAGTTTCTTTGAAGAGTTACATGATAAAATGTTGGTCCCAATGCAACTTCAGTTCGATATACAGTTATAGAATGACGAAGAATTAATATATAAGGCAGCCGCAGCAGCTGCTAGTCGAGTGGTTGTTAATAGATTCTTACTTTGCGTTCCGAGACTAGTACCAAAGGACACTTTATACGATAGGTTTATTGCATCCTTTTTGTCAAAAGGTTCTTGGATGTATAAAAGAGAATTGTATTCAGCTTCCAATCCAACACAGAGCAGTGGATTCTTCCAGATATCACCAAGTATTGACAATGTTGTTTCCGTCTTTGTTTACCTCCAACGAAATAAAACAAACGATGAAGATACAAGTCCTTACCACTTTGATACTTTCAAACTGAATGTGGCTAATAATAATAGCAGTCTCTCGTCATGTAGATTGGAATATGGAAATGGAGTATTCTATCCAGAAACTGAATACGATACAGAATCAAAAGTAAGGATCTTCAATGATGTGATGTCATATGGAATGAGAAAGAATAATTACAATAGTGGCACCCAACTCAATATGTCTAATTACAACTCTCTCTATTCTATCATATATTTTGATTTGTCTTATCAAACAGAAAAAGTAACTAGAGACCCGAAGCAATTGATATTCAGGTATAAACTGAGCGCAAATAGTGCTGCAAATTTCCGTGTCCACGCCGTTGTCTTATATGATGAGACTGTCATCATCGACAAAGTGGGAAATGAATTGGTTATAGTATAAAAGCAAAAATGAGACATTCTTAATTCAGATATGTTTTGTAATAGAAAATTATATAACATATATTATATACAAGAAATGACACAGCTTTTTGCAATAAATGTTAAACTATCAAAAAATCAGAAGAAGAATATTGGTGATGCTTATAGTAAAAGAGAAACAGTCGTCTTAAGGTTAACTAATGACTCTCTTTATGGAAATGACACTCTACATGTCCCAGCTACAGTGAAGAAGAGATTGGAGAAGAATCGGAAATTGAATAAAGGTATGGATATCAAACTTTCCAAGACTAATATCAGAAAGCAAGTTGGTGGCAGTTTGTTGACTTCTGCTCTGTCTCTAGCACGTGTTTTTGGACCAACCATTGCGAAAACCCTTGGATTAGCAGCTTTAGCTGGAGCAGCTAGTACAGGCGCAAGTCAAATTGTTAAAAAAATATCTGGAAAAGGACAAAAAGGAGGTTTTTTAATTCCACAAAACAAAATTGAAAAGCTTATTGCAAACAAACACCTACTAACTGCAAAACAGAAGAAAGATATATTAGGCGCTCTTCAATCAGGTTCAGGTGTTCATATACGACCAACAAAAAAACAATCAGGCGGTTTCCTTGGTACTCTACTTGCCAGTATTGGGATTCCAATGGTTTTAAAAGCTTTGACTGGAAGGGGTGCACCAAAGATTGGATCACCAAGACCCCCACCTCCAAAAGGTGGGAGGGGAGCACCGAGAATGCGCGTATATAGGCCGCCACCGTTTTTTGGGTCATGGGACAACAAAGTCGGTTTTGGCACAAAAAAAAAAAGCCAACAAAAAAAAGCCAACCAAAGGAAAAGGTCTGCTGTTGGGACCAAACAGTCCATTCAATTCAATTCCACTAGTCGGAGCAATACTCTAAAACCAAAATTCCATGAAAACATCCCGATGAGCAATCATGATCTGCTAAAATGGTGCAGATATCTCAACATCCCAATCAATGATGTTTTATCAAGAGATGGTAATGTTCCTCACAATCACAACCAAGCATTATTTAATTACAATCTTGAACCATCATATATGAGTGGAAGCCATTGGGTAGCTACTTATGTAAAAGATGGTGTGATAAATTATTTTGATAGTTTTGGTATGCCTCCTTTTCAAGAAATGGTAAATCATGCGAAAAGAAAGAATTTAACTCTGCTTCATCAAAATAATCAGATTCAGAATATAAAAACAACCACATGTGGATACTTTTGTTTATACTTTTTAAATGAAATGAATAAGGGGAAGTCGTATCATGATTTATTAAAAGTGTTCAATATACATGATACAATGGATAATGAGAGATTCATTAAATATTATTTTAAAAATATCTAAATTATATATAAAATGAGAACATTGAAGGAATTAAGACAAACTGGGGCAGCAGCATTTGGAGTATTTTTTGTAATAATATTAGTCATAATATCAGCTATATAAAAACAATATAAAATATATATATAAATGGTGAAATCATATTGTGTTAAACAGAAAAAGCAAACTGAATGCGTTCCAGGCAGTGAACGATATGTTAAAGCTAAAAATGGGCGTATGATGTTGAAATGCACTTGTGCTGAATGTGGGATAACAAAGACTAAATTTGTTAAAAACCAAAAAAACTAATTGAGCCCTCACAAGCTGGGGGCTTATTGGGAGAAGCATTGCTAAAAGGTGCCACAAAAGGTTTATTCAATCTTGGGCGAGTTGGTGCTGCAAAAGCTGTTAAATCAGATTTTGTCAAACAAAAAATAAAAAAGACGGCCAATCACTATCTTGATCAAGCTTTGGACAGTTTCACATCAGATTTATCAAAAAAAATTGGATCCAACACATAGTGGTAGTGGAATTGATATACACAAAGCTATTCTAAAGGTTGCACCCAAAAAGGGTTTTGTGATGCCTGGACACCGATATACAGGACCTGGTAACCCTCTTGAAGAGCAACTGAGGTATGATCCAAACACTGGTCAGATACTTGAGATATATCAACAACCAACAGGTAGAACAGATGCAGTCAGTATGCAGCACGATGTTGATTACTCAGTTTGTGGTAATAAACCAAAAAGTAATCAAGTAAAATGCAAGAATAAAGCTGATCGAAAAATGGTAAAAGCTCTTGATGCTATTCCATGGAAAGAAAGACAATGGGGACATACTATTGCTAGAAATGCTATAGCAGCTAAGTCAAAATTAGGCATGGGTGTGAAGTCAAAAAACGGGAAAAGCCGTCGAGTGAAGAAAACTGGCAAGAAAAATTAGCTGATGAGTTACATACACCCATAAAACGGAATTTCACTCGGCGGCGTGTAATCACAAATCATATCGATGAAATATGGGCAAGTGATCTAGTTGAAATGCAGCAGTTCAGTAAATGGAACAAAGGTTATCGATATCTTCTAATGGTTATTGATGTATTCAGCAAATATGGTTGGATCATTCCATTAAAGGATAAAAAAGGTGAATCTGTCACTGAAGCATTCAAAACAATATTCAAGGAAGGTAGAAAACCACAATATCTATGGGTTGATAAGGGAAAAGAGTTCTATAACAAACATTTGAAAGACCTATTAGAGAAAAATGGGATACAAATGTACTCAACTGAGAATGAAGAGAAGTCATCAGTAGTTGAAAGATGGAATAGGACAATTAAATCTAAAATGTGGAAGCAGTTCACCGTTCAAGGTAATACAATGTATCTAGACTTATTACCTAAAATAGTAAAACAATACAATAACACAAAACATTCAAGCATAAAAATGACACCAATTGAGGCTTCAAAGAAAAAGAATGAGGGTATAGTTTACTTCAGTTTATACGGTGATATGGAAACATCAAAACAGAAACCAAAATTTAAAATAGGTGATCAGGTCCGAATATCTAAGTATAAACGGAATGTGTTTGATAAGGGTTATACACCAAATTGGACAGAAGAAGTGTTCATAGTTGATAATATCCAATACACTAATCCAATAACATACAAAATAAAAGATCTCAATGATGAATACATACAAGGGAGTTTTTATGAACCTGAATTATAAACAGGATGTATTCCGAATTGATAAAGTCATTCGCAGAGATTATAAGAAAAAACAAGCTCTGGTGAAGTGGAAGGGGTATAGTGATGATTTCAACAGCTGGATTCCAATGAAAGATTTAGGAAATATATGAAAGTGTTTTAAACACAAGTTATGTAATATTATATTGATAAGACGATATAGTATGATTATCATATTATAACGAGAATTACAGTTATCAATACTGATTTTTGCTATTAATGATAGCCAAAAATATTATTATTTTTGTCTATTACACTTTTTGATGTGCTTATACTTAGTGTTATTTTTATCCTCGTCTGATACTTTTCGCGGTCTGATATTAGCTGATTTTTTGTAATCAGCTGGTAAGTCCTCTTGTTTGATATATTCAAATGTATAAAAATGACCATCCTTCTTTGATTTACCTGATTTACAATTGTTGATACCTACACAAGCCATTTTGACGATACCAGCATTTATTTGAAGATGCTGCTGGATGGCGTACATGCTGTTGAAATATGACACTTCGTTGGTGCTCTTATTTATTGCTTTCACACATTTTTTATTCTTAGGATTTTGTGAAACAAAAGTATAATCCCGATCCTTTGTTGACTTTTTGCAATTCGTTTGTTGTGTTATAAGTTGGAGATTAGATAATCGATTGTCTTCCTTATTATTATTGATGTGGTCGATAACTTTCCCATCTGGAATTAAACCATTATAGCATTCATATATAAATTGATGAATGTGATAAGTCTTGAATCCAGATTGACCATGTTTTCTCACGCGGCAAAGCATACAACCATTATTTTTCTTGTTCCCCTTATGAGGCACTTGTTTGATTATATTAATAATATTTCCATCTTCAGATCCAGCATACATATTATAAACTGGATGAGTAGTGTAAACACAATCTTTAACTATAATTTTTGTCATTATAATATACATTATAACCAAACCTTTATATAACTTTCGAAAAAAATTTATATTTATTTGTAACCAACTTTTGTAACCAACTTTTGGAAAAACTAAATAATAAAAACCAAATACTAAACCAAACCTTAAACCAAATACTAAACCAAACCTTAAATCAAATATGGAGACAGACCTAAACCCGGGACATCAGTCTGGACACCAATTTTTGTATATGAAAATGTATATGAAAATGTATATGAAAATTATTTTGACTTTTGTAACCAACTTTTGTAACCAACTTTTGTTTCCAACTTTAATTTAACCAACTTTAATTTAACTAACTTTAATTTAACTAACTTTTGTTTCCAACTTTTGTTTCCAACTTTAATTTAACCAACTTCAATTTAACCAACTTTTGTTTCCAACTTTTGTTTCCAACTTTTGTTTCCAACTTTTGTTTCGAATTTTTGTAACCAACTTTTGTAACTAACTTTTGATATTTTTATGACCATATGCATAGCTTGTTATTCCATCATCATGCAAGTATCTTTTATCATCGAAACAGCTTAGTGATACTTTGTTTATTTCATAGCTGCCGAGCTTATGTTTCTCACTTCTAATTGTTTTCATTTTGTGAAACATCTGTTTATTATTCAAGAGTGTATCTTTATAGTTTTCATGTGTGATGTTTTTCTTGATGGTATTCTTTTTAATTCCCTTGGCAGTCTTTTCTCCTTTCTGATCATCTTTCATGTAACTATACATTTTTGATCGTAAGCCCACAAACTCAGTGATTGGAACTCCCGCTGCTTCATCTTTCATTTTACCAATCACTTTCTTATTATCTTTATTATAAAATGGTGAGCTCTCAGAGTAATCACTATTATCGAACTTATGCTTATCTTTCCAAAAGTCTTGATACACATCCTTAGCTTCAATCTCATATGTTAAGCTATCTGTATCAGTAAATAGCAACTTAGCTTTACTTCCATATTTATCTTTAATATAATTGTAATGGAAATCATACATTAAAGTCTTACTCAAATCTAAGATACACATCCCCACATATGCTGGTCTTTTCAGAGTGAGGGTTTCTTTTATTTTATGTACAGCCACCAGATTCTTATTAAAGATCTTACTACTGACATAGGTTGGCTTACTGGTTAATTTTAATAATTTCTTTTCATCAGTAACTAATCTGACATCTACTCGCTTTTATATAATAACCCAAGTTTTTCTCGCATTTTGATTGGCTCTCGCCTATGATCTATTACAGGACAGATGCACGATTGACGTCATCATTACCAGAGAAGCCAGAAAACGAAAGATAAAGCGGTTTCTTTTAGAAAATGATACAGAAATAATTTTCTAGCAGCCTCAGTCGGCAGTCGAGCGAGACTAAACCACGCGCAAACTTGGTCTTGGTAAGCCGAGAACCATTGCTTTATCTCGAATTTAACAAACTCAATAAACAAAATGTTTCCGAGATTAATTTATTTAAAAAATTCAACTTTTCCCGGTGTCAAAACAACTGCTGACACACTGATTAATGTCAGGAATAAAAAATCAAAACATCACTTCTTAAAATCGGTAAAATAAAATACATAACCTTGCTTTCCGATGCGAATGTTCCTGTCCGTTTCAGGGCACAGCAGCGAGCTAAGTATAGCTAACCACAGCTCACGGTCAACAGTATTGCAGCTAAAATGTGTCTCCGACACTATATCAAGCTGACTTTGGGAATCACCAACCACAGAAGACAAAAATCTCCACCGTCATTTTCGCTCCTTTCATTCAAAACTCGATTCAAATGGCTTCTAGGTCGACCGCAACCACAAGTTTTCCGAGGGTATTCTTTCAACTCCTGTAATTTTCAAGGCAACGTCCAAGCTTTTCAGCTCACAGGGATACTCCGATGACAAAAACTCACTTGATTTTTCCAGCATTTTCTTCAAGATTTGTAGATTTTCGCAGTTCAATTCTGCTTTCGCTGTAAGTTTTCATTCCACGAGAAGGGACGCTCGTGTAAGGCTTGACAGTGGCGTGATTTTTCTCGACCAATCACAATTCTTTGCTGCGCATAGCAACCAATGAAACTGCTTCATTTTGAATGTATAGATCACGTAAAATGGCTTTTTTTCGTGCAAAGGCGGGACAAAGGCGGGGCAAAAGGCCGGCTTTCGCGTTATGTTGAATTATTTTGAAACAAAAAAGGCTTTTCGTTATTATATAAAACAAATAGATTCCAAGTTGCCGTGCATCTGATTCAGTAATAGATCACAGAAGACGTGAAAATGTGGTAAGAACATCAGTGACACACTCGGCTACGCCTCGTGTGCCACTTTTTTGTTCTTACCACATTTTGACGTCATCTGTGATCTATTACTGAACAGACGAACGGCAACATGGAATCTATTTGTTAATCTGATATTCTCCATTGTTTTACCGAATACACTGTTATTCATCAGTTTGAAGAAATCTTTTTCAAAAGCATTTTTAGCATTTGTCCGTTTTTCAGTATTGAAATCGATATACTGTTTTAACCAAGGGGATTGATTAAACTTTAGTACTCGATGTACTTTGGTAACCTTCAAACCAAGATCCATATATAACTGAAGGTTTCTATAATGTAAAACATACTTTTCTTTTTTTCTTAAGGTTGGTATAAGCTTGTGAACCAAACCAGTTGATATATTATATTTCTCGGATATTTTTCTACAGTAATCAGATAGCATATCATTTGTTACTTTTACCTTTTCTGGTCCCAGTGGGTAGTCATTGTGTAGGTTATGTAATTTTTTGGGATATCTGAGATCTACTTCTAATATCAATCCTTTCTTACTGTCTTCTTTATACTTAGCTAAATCCAATTCATCAATTTGCTGTTGTGTCATCCATCTGAATCCACCGGTGGGTAGATACTGACTCATAGCCCAACCGTATAAATTATTTGCATCAAGATACATGATATACTTTGAGGGCGCTTTCTTATTGTATTCTTTCATATATTTATTATTTGCTTTACCATAACGATTAGCAATACTGATACCACCTCGTAAACCTTTTTCAATAAACTGAAACATATCAATATCAGTCATAAGTTCTAATTTTATATTAGTCATCTTCAACATAGCATCCCATGATAAACCAGGAGAGGTGAAATAATGACATGGATCTAATTTGTAATATTCCAAACATGTTTTCCTGAAATTCTCAAATACATCTGCTAATAATAGGATATCTGATTTCAAATAAAAGTCATGATACTCACCCATATTCTTCAAATTAAATTTATTCCAAACATTTTGTGCGTGTTCATAATCTTCATCAGATATATGTTCACTATTTAAAATACTGTAGAATTCTTCTTTTGATGGTAGTTGTTCTTTGAACTTATTAAAACTATCCATATAGTCATAAGGATAAACTCCTTTTCTAGTCATCAAATCTAATTTTTTATCTTCAAATACTTCAGAGGTATATTTTAATGATTCTTTTGGCATATTGCTCACTAATTTTTCTAGACTGGAGCTCATGAATTGGAAACTATCAAGGAAAACTAAGCTATTACCAAGCATGAACGCCATATTATTAGGGATGGCATTGATGGTAATCTCTTGCTCCTCACCTTTCTTATTTTTATAAACATATTTTTTAACAATGGCTCCAATCTCTTGCATAATGAAATGAGAGTCGTAACCACGGAGATTATGGAATATAACAGGTATTTTTACTTCTTCTGGTTTTACTCTAAGTTTCAAATTACAATCTTGATGAGCAGATCCTTTATATTTACCAGTGATATGACAGTGGTCTCGAACTTGAATATCTTTATCAGTATATTTTTTATCACAAATATGACATTCTTCAGCTTTTTGAAATTGCTTTTCATCTTCTTTTGTCATTTTCAATGGTTTATTAAATTCTTTTTTCATCACTCTCTTACAATATTTGACTTCTTCCAACGTAGCTTCCATAAATTTAAAAACTGCCTTTTCACCTCTATACATTTTAACAGTTTTGCTATATTTATCATTATAACAACAAACAACCTTATAACCGTAGCCACAATCTGTGTGCTTCTGGTATGCCTCTGTAAATGATTTGTTGTCATTTGGTTGGCAACCAGATATCTTTTCAGTGATAGCTTCAAAGTCGGCGTAAATCACAAATGGCACAGGCTGTTGTTTATTATGATTATTATATTTTAGGATATTGTTATTAGGATCAGGCATTTTCACAGCTTGTACTGCATTAATTTGAATACAATTATCTCCATGATTGTTCAATACTATTTCAGAGCTGAAACACTGAAGGCAATACATGCAGAAGTGCTTCCTTTCTTTATGCTTTGTTTGGTCATACATAAACCTGTCAAAGTCTTCAATTAAAACATAATGTTTATTTTTATTTTCAGTTATCAATAATAAATTCATATGTCTGTCATATTTTTCTTTTGACACATAGATGGGATATGGCTGTTTGTTTTCATATCCAAATACATTGACATTAATCTCATTTTGCTTTTCAATTTTATTATACTGCTTTGTTGTTATTGGGAATTCAATTCCAGAGTAGTCTAAATTTTTAACATATTCCTTATCTGATTTTTTAATTCTCTGTGGATTTTTGTCTTGAGGATTTAATCGTCTGATGTGACACCATCGGAAGCATTCATTATCCTCGTTTTTCATATTAATCAATCCTTTTTTATTATGTCTGAGTTCTGAGGGTAGTTTAATATATGATGAGCCTTTCATTGGCTTATATTGTACAATATTAATATAATGATTGTCAACAGATTCAATGGTCCAACCCGAACCTTCAGAAATCCATTGAGCTATCATATTCAAGATTTGTTGTTTTGATAATTGTAATGCTTCAGGGTTTTCTGTGTCATTAATGATGGTAATAGGTTTGCTATTGAAATGAGCGGTTTTGTATATTATTTTATCATTTGTTGATTTTGTGAATGTCACTTTGAGTGTTTCAACAAATTTTAGACCTTTCATAGATGTTAGCATCTTAACAATATGATATTCAACTCCTTTTCTTGTGTTTTGCAGTTGATTAAGAGGATCTTTATTATTTCTAATGCTGATTTCATAGGATTTTGTGTAACCCTTTAGAGCTCTAGCAGTTTCCTCAATTTTAGTCCTTGGTAGTGGTACTGGTTTTTTAGTCCTTGGTAATGGTACTGGCTTATCCCTAAATTCTAATGGTGGATCA
>JAEMPF020011553.1:0-16400 GCA_022496165.2 Catalaphyllia jardinei
TGGTTTTGTAGGAGATTACGAACCCAGAATTATCGTTGAATTGCTCCGTATTCAAATTTAAGACCCTCTCCACACTGGCGCCGAAGAAACTTGGAAACGTAGCTTTCTTTCTACGGTTAGGTCTACCGTGCACACATATCTTAAGAAAAATGTCTAACGAAACGAAGCTATTCGAAAACGCTCTTCAAACCGGGGAAATTTGAAAACAATGGCGTAGACGAGAAATGTTTTTAACGGATTTTCAGACAAAGATGAGGACACGATAAATCATGTGATTAACCCTTACCCTCAACCTGGGTGCACTCAGTACAAGCGCCTCTGCTGCCGGTCATTGTTCAGTGAACTTCCAAATTTCTCTGACGTTGTGCGGACGGAAAACATTTGATGCGTTTTCAGAGTGAAGACGTCGTTTTCAAATTTCTCCGATAAAGTGTAGACGGGTTCTAAGTTGGGAAGGTGCATATTTTCAATGCCCCCTGGGCGCATAGCATATAACTGACCTGTGACAGCGGCTGTGTAAGAAGCACCACAGGATACTTGGACTGGTTTGGCTGCCCTGGAGTGAGAAGAGAGATAGATGCGTGTTGGAGCATTCAGCCGTAACACTGGCTCTTCTGACTTGCCTCGTTGGATTATCCCCAGCTGGTTATCTGTGTTGTCGCCCATTCCAAACAGCTTCCCCTTTTCTGAAACAATGGTTAAGCGTCATGAATTCTGCCATCAGAAATATTAATGCTGATGACAAGCGTTTGTCAAACAAAGCAGTTTCAACTGACTGTTGTATCACTCGAAACAAAGCAATCACAATAAGCATACACAGCAAATGAACACAACACAGCGAACCAATGAGAACGCCAGGCAAACAGTCGTTTTAATTTCAAAACAAATAAATGATGAAAAATACTGCTCTATGATAAAGCGGTCCTTTTAAGCGACTCTGGGTGAAATTTTTCAATCAACTACTCCAAGCGCAAACAAATAACAAACAACCAGGGCTGAAAATGTTCTACGAATCTTATTTTGCGGATATGAAATTTTGGTTTCAACTACAAGATTTTGAAGCAAACCATACTGTGACAACATTAGTGACAATACGTGGTACAACTTACTTGTTAAAAATACAGTGTGTTTATCCCCACAACTCACATCAATGATGTGGTGAGTTCTACAAAAGGAAAACCAAGACAATTAACATCAGCAAACAAAGAGAGTCGCTTTACAAGATTAAACAACCGTGGTTTCCACATAAATAAGTTAGCCAGCTGCTAGAAAATCCAGTCACTTTAGGGTGCTGAGCTTTATCGCCACGCAACCTTCGAGAACAGAACGCGACGCTAATATGAGGAGGAAAGTGCCTAGCAGCTGGTCTTTGCTTCAAACTGTTAACCCTACGCTTGCTGATTTTTGACTTCGTTAAGCTCAAAATTATTGACATTTTATTAAGTTTTCACTCACTTGGTTAGACTTCCAGCAGTCTAACCAAAATGCTCCAAAATTCGTGGGGAAGAACGAGAAACAGGAGAGGGCGCCACCTACGGCTCGCGGCTTCGCATGTTAGGCTCACGATCGCTTACTTCTGTTGCGCTCTTCTCTGCTTTCTTCACCACTGAATTTCCAGCAAAAGAGATACTGCTCGCAGTCTATCACCTGACCAGCAGCTATGCAAATTTTTGATGGAACAAAAGAAATTGCTTACATAAGAAAATAGTTCAACTTTCAAAAGATTGTTTTGGGACACCAACACGGCCGCTGTTTTATTGTGTTGGGACACTAGTAGTGCTTCCGTGGTGTCATACGAGAACACGCTATGGATTATAAAGGCCGCTAAGGTTTTATTAAAAGGGTTACCTGAGATCTGCCGAGATTTGAATCGGATTGGATGAGAAGCCTATATTTGCCAATCCTAACTGTCCAGAGCTGTTGTCGCCCCACATCCAAAGCAAACCTTGACCACTATCTACGATACAAAAATTGTATAGGTTTAACACAAAGGTATTAAATGGCAGGACATCACTTAGAATGGATTACACCTTGTATGTATGGGCCAGTTACAAGTATGTCATAGGTCAGTCGCAGCTTTTTTTGGTTAGGTTTTCCCTAATAATTTGCGAGAACCCCATAATATAGGTACATAGTAACACCCGCAGGTGAAGAGAAGCCTTGAGTTGAGAAAGTAAAGCGTTTTGCACAGTGACTCCGCTCAGTGGGTAAAATTCAGAGCGGGGTTGTTCAAAGCCTGATTTCGCTAACCCAGGGTTATTAGCGAGAATTTTGATTTCAGTTTTGTAACTTTTTGCTGAGGTGTTCTGTTTATATTATTTGCCCTGCAGTTTCATGCTGTAGTAATCTCAAACTACACCAAACGTTGGAGGTAAAAACATTTTTAAACAGGAAAAAATAATGCTGCAGTTTACGTTTAATCTTAGGTTAACGTTAACCGGCTTCGAACAAGTTACAGAGTCTAGCACGCCAACCATTTGGCCAGCGCCCTCTCCGCAAAATTTATAATCGAGGAAGGTACTTTTGATTTCTGGTCGTATCACTCGTATGGTCAAAAATGTACGGACAGAATAAAAAACATCGAAGGACACATCATGAACCCCGCAAGTATTCACAATGTTTAGAGAGCTAGTTGGTTTAAAACAGTGGGAGACACTTGTTTAAATATGAATATCAGTATTCCCCCCCCCCAAATTATTCTAGGCTTGGGAGAGATTTGTCTGAGAACATTCAACTTCTTGCCCCAAACGCAAACTTAAACCGTGACCAGAAGTCACTTTAACCACAGGGCCACACTGCCTGCCTCGTTTCTCCAATGTTTTTCAACCTACACAAAGAAATAGGCCTTTGCGGCTACGCCCACTTGACTAACCAGATATCGCAGCGCTGTGATGCGTCCCGCACGCCACAAAAGAGATGTGGTAGCTTTCCAGTTGCTGCGAGTGAACAGGCTCGTAACTCATCGAAGGTCCCTTGATCCCCAGTTGACCAAACTCGTTGTCTCCAAAAGCGAAGCACTGACCATTCTTAGTGCAAACTGCAGATTGAAAATAATTATAACCACACTCAGATCGCTAGTATTACATACGAATTTCGGTCATTTCGCCCGAATGCCAGTTTGACGGATACCAGGTCGCCTGGACTGTTAGCTCCATGGTCGTTGGATTAAAAGATGAGAAATAAACATGTTTTGTGCGGTTTTGTTACGCCCACAATGTCGTTTCTTTTGCTCGGCACATGTTGGTATTTGATATCTAATTTGCAAATTTATGTCAGAAGTATCTCAGTATTAACTTGCTTGTGCTCCCTACTATGGAAGAGTAAAACTGAACTATCCTCCGTAAACAATAAGACTCGCCGCAATCAAGACTTCTCAACATGTGACAGTGTAACTTGGATCGTGTATTTTTTCTTAGCGCAAAGAGCCATTGGGGAACTGGGCGTGAGCAAGGAAGCACGATCAGAAGCTGGTAGCGAGTAAGGAGCCTTCATACCGGGATATCGCACCGGGTAAAGAAAAGTACTGGGCCTGCTTCCTATCCTCCCTATGATTCCCTGCGCTCATCCTGCGGGGGGAAGAGGTAACCATGATAATTATTCTTCAGAACCCAATCACTAACTCTTCTCCCTCTAAGAATGCTGCAAGTACCTTAGGAACTAATCTTTGTGTCATAAGATTTACCTAGTGTATGGTTGCGTCCACATGCCACATGCGCTACTCTGTGCTCCTCAAGGCCTTCAACAAATCTCGGCAGCATTTCTTTTCTCGAGGAACTCTCGTATCCCAGTCTGGGACCTCCCTTGCCCCAGGTATACAACTCTCCTGTAGCTACAGACAGACAGACAGAAACAACTTTAGGCCCAAATTGATTTTCTGGAATGTTACTGCGTTGAGAGAATATTGCATCCATTGGAAGATGAATAAACAGCAAACCCTAATGACAACTACTCTTTTAGACCCCGTGCACTGTACGCCAGTGGTATTTCAAAACGGAGAACTCACTCTGAAAACAGAACAAACCGCCGCGTTTTCCAAAAGTTCTGATTTCAAAATGTTTCCCGTCCGCATGAAAACAACAAAGCGGCGTTTTCAAACTCCTCTAATTTGAAAAGCGTTTTCGAAAATCTCCGTTTTCGTGACAGCCGTTAGTGTGGACGGTAGGCCTAACCGTTGAAATCAAGCTGCGTTATCCAATTCCTCCAGCACCGTTTGGACGCTGCCTTAGTTGATCTATCATTTGACCGTTCACATGCCGCACAATTAACATGAAATTTAAACTCCAATCAATGTTCTAACGCTTTTCAGATTCACACATTAGCCCATCTGTGCTATAGTAAAAATAACTCTAGCATATTACCACAAACAGCAGCCGAATGGAACTCATGACATGCAATATCTGTCACTTTAATGTCCTTTAATGCAGCAACTCTGAGCGGGGTCGCTCTGTCTCTCAAGTGTCCTTGACCAAGTTTTCCACCATATCCTGAACCCCAGGAGTACACTTCACCTTCCTCTGAAGAATAAAGCAAATTAAAGGGTTAGCTTGCAAGAAATTGAAAAAGCAAACAAATAAACAGACAAGAAAAACACACAGGAAAACGGAAAACAGGGCTTGCAATGACTGAAGCATGCCCGTTGCATGTACTAGCTACTGTGCAGCCCTATCAATGGATTGTGTGTGATCTGTGGACCTTGTGTAATTTGGGAGAACAGATTAAATAGCCTAATTTCGATATATTAAAATTCAGCTTAAAACAATACACCTCAGCACGAGGCTCTGAGGAATAAACTCCACAAACTCTAGTTATTTCCCAAAGCTTCGTGCTGAGGTCTAATGTCTTAATGGGCCCTTAAGGTGGATATTTACTTACTTGTTGCAACGATGGTGTGAGTGACCCCACATGCTAGTCTTACAATGTCCTTTGAAATTAACGCTTCTACTACTTTGGGAACACTCTCTTCACCATTTTCACCATGACCCAGCATTCCTGTGGTACCATCTCCCCATGTGTATAGGTCACAAGCATCTGAAAATTATCAAACAAAGACAGCACTGATTCACTCAGTACTTTCTCAAACTCATTAATAATTCATCAAGTTAAAACAAAGAAAATCACACCCGTGAAGGAGGTTTGCATACCCAGCAGTCTTCATTAGCATAGATTTTGACGATTGTACTTCTCCCTTTACTCCTTTGAGAAGTTATATCAAACACTTGAGACAGGGTTTCATTGGTTATCAAAACACCTCAAATTTTGTCAAAAATACTCCAGTATGCGTTGTATTTTCAACTCTCTTCTCGGTGTTAGGATATCCTGATGAAAATCTGTCTCTCATGTTTGATACATTACATCTACAACTGAAGGATTCATCTGAATCCAAATCCCAATACATACGGGTTATTGACCAAGTGTGAGGCCAAGATGGCTGGATATTGGCCAAGTTCTTTTTTTTTTTTGCATGTTTATGAACCAAGACGAGGTCAAGGTCCATAAACTCGCAAAAAAGAACAAGGCCAATATCCAGCCAACTTGACCGAACAAACGTGGTCAATAAAGGATTTATTATGTGGCTTTCAAGGACATTTTTCTTACAGGATACAGCGGGTAGTCCCGAGTGGGCAAGATGGCTCCATCTTTCCTGCTCAGGTAACCAATCACAGTGCGCGATTTGGGTCATCTTGCCCGCTCGTGGAGCTAGCCATATAATGAAACAAATTATTGACAATTACAGTGTACGGCAGGGATGGAGAGTGGGGCTGGTGCAGTGACTTCCAAACGTGGCCTGGGTTCAATTCGGCCCAGTGCCATATGTAGGTTATAAGTTTGTTGTTAATTCTCGCTTCGCTCCAACAGTTTTTATCTGAGTTCCCTGGTTTTCTTCTCTCCACAGAAACCAACACTGCTGAATTCCCATTGAACCAGTAGAGAGGACCAGCATGAAAACCAAAATGAAAGGTTAATGTGGCTTCCTCTCTAAATACTGCAGCAATATATCAAATATTTCATTTATTTATCATGCAGCTGTAAATATGGTTTAACGCCTCACAGGCACACAACTTTTTTTAGAAAACAGAAATTTTTACAGGTAGATTTAATCTTATTGAATCAACCCAAAGGGGCCATTCCCTATATTAATGGATATTAATTTGAACTTTGGCAGAGAAACGAAAAATCCTATTTTATGCATTTAGAGATTTTGATTTTTAAAAGAAATGCACCTTAAGTTATTACTGGGAGCATCTACAGTATGAAATCACAGTCAAATAAATTAAATGAGAGTTGCATGGCCTGTCCAGGCTCTACATCTTAAAATCAGTAACATATATACTGTGAGGTACCTTCACTGAGGGGTTTTCCATCAGGACCAAGCAGATGCAAAGGAATCTGTAGAAAACATACCAATTCTGGTTAATAATTTATTTCATAATAATAATTTCAAAAAGATTAACCCAATGTTTAGGTGTGACTTTTGCTGGGATCTCAGGTCCAGGCTTCTAGAGTGAGCTCCTTTCATGAACAGCTGCTTGCAATTAAGTTTATTCCATTTGAGGTAGTGTTGTCAAGGTGTGGAAATAAAGCTCGAACCACAACCAGATTGGTCTCCGTTAGGGCTTGATTCAAATTTCCCCAATTCTCGTCCATCCCCAACCTTTTCAAACGGGAGTTCTCCAGGACGACAAACCTCTCACCTGTTCCTCTGTAACCTACATTTATCTCAATCTAGCACAAGTGATATTCAGCACCAGAATCAGCAATGAAGCAACAAGGGGAATGATTTCGTGAGCTGCACAAATTTAACCATCATAGGCAATTGCAGAAATGTGAGAGGACTGGGAAAGAGTATGGTTGTTTCTGTTTATTTGAAAAACTAAGATATTCAAATGAAAGATCAACTAAATTTGAGAGTGTTTACCAAGAATAGAAGTATTTAGAGGAGGAAAATGACAAAATGGTAGCTCTTCAAATATCACCTAGAATAGAGAGTTTGTATGGATTGGGTAGACAAGTCACAAAATTATAAGGATTTGTATGGAATTTTGCAACTTTTGCAAGGCTCCCATTTAAACAATTTTCTGCTGAAAACTCTTACACTTAGCTGGGTAGCTTTTCATTCAGTAACATTTCAGTTAAAATGTTTAGATTTTCAATCTAATCAATATACATGTAAGAAACTTGTCCCAGCCCTCTCACATTTCTGCAATTGGTTATTTGATTGCAGCTTTATGGAAGGAGACCCCACCCCCCTCAAAAAGAACTTGTTGGCTTTTGAAGAAGGGCAAGGAAGATGAAAACATGCAAAATATGCTGGCAAAACAAGGCCAAATAAATTCTGAGTTCAGTGGAATTCGACACTTTCCATTATCAGCACACGGGGAGGTACCAGGAGAAACAACACCACACTGAAGACTAAGAAGATTAATTATATGACTGTGTAACATATTATGTTACTTACAGTATATACCCACCTCTTCTGGTCCTTGCACAAACTGTTGGTTGTCTGTTTCATCTTGCCCATGCTTTCCACTTTCATATAAATCTTCAACAGCTTTTTTGTCATTGAATCCACTCATCAGGGCCTTTACACAAAGAAAATGCCCCAGCTTTGAAATTAGCACAAACTGAAGTCTGCACTCTAGTGTGGTCACCCTTTAGGCTGGCACTTGTCTTGAATTTCTGCGGCATGATAGGATCCCCCCATCCCCAGCAGTTTGAAATACTGAATAAAAATTAAAATTAAAATTCACTGCTACCCATATGACTTATAGAAAGTGTCTTGTCTGAGAATTCAACTGAAAAACAACGGTTACCCTTGGTCAGGGCTCAAGTGGGGACCACTCAATCCAAAGTTCGGCATTGAAGTTAATCACTGGCTAGGCGGCAAGCACCTCTGTCCTGTCCAATACATCTGCACCTGTAGTTAAATACCTGTAAGCCTGTTGTCCACACTTCAAACTGCTGTTTGTCAAAACAGGCAATATCCATTGTCTGTAAACTTCTGCCAATCTTGTAAACCACTGAGAAGGACATAGACTAAAACAAAAAGGATTGTTTTGTTTCTGTTGCGTAATTTTTAAGTATAGTTATAATTATATTCTCTACATTTTACGTCTTCATGTATAGTTATTATGTAAGGGAAAGTTCATTTAATATGACAAGGGGGGATGAAGATATTGAGGGGGGGAGCTCTGAAAAAATTAGGGGGGGTCCAAAAATTTGTATACTTCAAAACCAACAGGAGGTGGGACTCCTAAAAAATAGAACTGCTAGTGAGAGGGCTACTAAAATTTCAAGCATTGAGTTTCAATATCTTCATCCCTCCCCCACCTCCCTTGTCATATTAAATGAACTTTCCCTAACAGTCATTTATGAATTCAAAGTCAATGGATATTTGCATACCTCCCTCTGTGGTACAGGGTAATTCTGGAATACTTTTGTCTTCTGTCCTTTGATTATTTCAGTCATTTGTGCAATTAAAACTAAACCAGAAGAAACAAGAAGACAAGGTTGGCTCTATGAAACATTTTATATACTGGCGACAGTTCACTGGTAAAATTAATGCGATTCACAAATTTTTGTTTGGAGGTGAAGTGTATATCATATTAAATTACGAAGAAATCATATGCTGATTGCTTGCGGGAATGAAACATTTCAATCTGTCATAAAATAGCTATTAATAAAATACTCAGCCTATAATTATATATAATATACATGGACAAATAACTTGATTCTGACTGGCTGAGAGCAATGCAGTTCAAGTGTAACACCAGTGCAAATTACTTTGTGATTCTGGACTATGATTCATCATTGATTGCGAGACAATGGGACATTTTCAAAGCCAATGATATCACATAAAATGACGACAAAAATGTTGAGCAGAACTTTGAAAAAAGTATTCTTGAATGAGAAAAACAGCTTCAAGAAAAATCTCCTGGCACTTCTTCAACGTGAATTTTTTCATGTTAATATTATAAATAAGTGATCATGGTTTTTCTCATTCAATCTGGAATTAATTTGCACATGTGAGTTTTTGAAAAAGCAGAAATTGCACTCGTCGAAGCAGCTCCTGCAATTTCAGCTTTTTGAAAAACTTACTCATGTAAATTAACTCCAAATTGAACTCGACACCATATGATTACATGTACCTAATATTATATGAACTGCATAGCTCATTTGACAAGGAATTTTTGCATCCTGGTTGGTTACCTAGTCAAGGTATTCGGTGTAGAATTACAACTCTTGAAAGTGAGGCGTGTTGAATATTGCAACATTCGCACAAGTGCAAATGAAATGGTTTAATTTTTTTATTTAAAATGCATTTGAAAGCTATGCGAGTCAAGGAAAATTCATAACCTGACTCATTAATTCTGTGTTGAATTATTTTCAATTGAAAACTCCAACATCGCGCTCATCGCTTTATATATTAATTGATGTGTGATAATGTTTTTTTTTTAAAGTGAAAGTTGGATTGATTTATGGATGGATGGATTTAATGAGCCAGGTAATCAATTTTCCCTTGTAAAAGGGAAACAAATACAAGCAAGGCACATATTTTGAAACGTATTTGATTACCAGACTTCTCTCCTGCTTTCCTTGGGGATCCCCACTGCACATGAGAGAGATCTGCAACAAATGATATCTGACTGTCACTTGCTTGGGGAGGAATATCCCAAGTTAAATTATCTACATGTTGTAGAGATCCTGAAGAACAAATGGATCATGTAGAAAACAAAATTGTCTTATAGAATCCTGACTCCTGCACTATTTACTTCCAATAAAATGTTTTCACCAGGGTTACTAGGTAATACATGTATGTATTTGGTTGCACAGGGAGCACAAAAAATGTACATATCATTACATGTACATGTACTACCTGCTTTAAAATAATTCAGTTTCATTTAGCAATCATAATTCTTCTTACCTCTAGATAATATAAATCTCTTGATTTGAGGAGTTCCCTGATGAAACAAAAAAATATTGTCAGACATATTTCATATATTCACATCAGTGAATTTCACTGAAAGATTGCTAAAAAGATGGCTGGATAGCTGGAAGAAAGGTGAGCAGGAAGGGAACCCCTAAATACCTTCTATAGATTGGCCACTAGTTATATAAGGTTAGTACATACAACAGTCACAGTATTTAAAATATCCATACCCCCCACAGAGTGTCATGCAAATTCTGAGGGGTGGTGAGGTCTGAAAGAAGTAAATTTCTGAAGGGGAGGGGGTTCTTTCCAGTGGTTTAAAATGCAATCGAAAGAACACTATTGTGATTCAGGCAACCAAGCCAACAGAAATGTTCCACCTGTTGAAACTAGTAGTAATCAAAGATTATGAGAGTGCATTCGACGCCATATAAACTTATACAGATACCTTAAATGATTTCCCTAGCTGACTTTCAACCTCTAAAAACCAACCTTTTTTCAACAACAACCGGGGTTTTACAGAAAGAAATTTCAGTGACAAAGTCCATACCATTCTGATTTAAGAGGTCCCAGTACAAACTATGTTGCATGACAGCGCCAGTTTCCGTAGACTCACAAGTGTAATAGGACTAAAATATTTACATCAGCCTTCCGATTTTGTGCTAAATATTCTCACATTAACTTGTAATGTTTAAGCGCAAAAGCTAATTTGTAAAAGTATATTAATTTTTTTTACAAACACTGTTCTAAGCAGGAAGCTAAAAGTAAACATTTGCAATCGAGTGCTCATTCATCGTAAACAAACTCCGTGTGACTGATTCGAGTATTTCCCCTAGCCTGATTAACAGAGTACACAGTAAATGGTTTGAACCCAGGAGTATCAGTAGTTCGTATTGTGTGATCATCCGGGTGATAGTCACCAACAACAGTTCTTTTCAGAACTATTCTCACCCGGACGATCACACAATACAAACTAGAGTACACAGTATTTACATTTCCGTTCCCTGGTTCAGGTTCTCTCTTTAGTTATGGATCGTCCCCTCAGAGTACTTTTCTACCGATTCTGAATTTATAATATTTGACTGGGCACAACTGACCTTTTCTGTCACAAATTGGAACTAATCAACAAATGCAATCAAATACAGCCCGAGAATTATAGCTCTTTCCACAGCTGACATCCCAAAGACTGGGCCATCGTGTTTGTAAACATATAAAATAAACAAGCTCCTTCTGAGCCTGAACAAACGTTTAAATAACATCATACTATTGAATATAATACTATTCAGCCTCAAAATTCCACGGCAAAAGTATCCAACGCTACCTCTGAGATTGAGAGCACGTGGAAAAAAAGTCCAAAGTCTACACGGCCTGCTCACATGCTCACATGTTCACATGTTCGTCACATATATTATCACATGTCTCAGTGACGGTACCAGTTTACTGGCCGTGACCACAGTTAATAACTATGCTGTGACAGAGTTAGTAACTATGCCGTGACATGCCCCTGCAAAAATTAAGCCGGGTGGCCATTTTTGTGTTCTTACAGGAATGTGGGTTTTCCAGAATATAACCTTACACAGGGTAACCAACTCCACAGAGTCACAGGCCAAAATTAGGATTGCGTTCCACTTTGTCAAACACAATAAACATAACATTCTTTGTCATAATTATATTTCCATTTTTGTTGTCATGTGGGATGATGCAGACAGCACTCCTGAAGGCAATGTCTGTTGAAGATCAAGTCAAACAAAATGCCAAAGAAGTTCACCAACAGTGAAGTGAAAAAACAAACAGAAACAGTGAAGTCAATGATACTTGAAACTTTGAAGATCATGCTGTATTTGGCTTAAATGCAGCTCATGCTTTTTTCCAGCATTATTCATGCAGTCAAATGAGATTTGGTGCTCTGTATATTTCATTTGATACTCATACAAAATTATTCCACACAGTACCTTCAATGTAAATTCCACAATACAGTAAACACCCGCATATAAAAACAAATGGATTAAGAACACCAGGCTGAAATTTGGCCAACTAAAGTCCCATTTTCATACGAACAAGATCAGCCTGAAAAATTCAGGCTGATAAAATGGAAAACGTGTCAGTCATTTTATGTTGGCAGTCTTGACACTATCAGCTGTCAAGTGGTCATATTTTTATATTGAGTACTGTACTGATGTTTCTACTGTAATCGATTTTTCCACTGTAAATACATAAAAAAATGAGTATGGGGGCATTTATCTAGCAGCATTTTTGGGTAGTACCCATACTACTAAATGTAGAAATGTAAGAACATTTTAAGAACTCTTTGAGGCTTATTTGTCACTAAGCACCCGTTAAATAAGAACCCGATCAGCCTGACCTCCAAAATCATGTGTTCTTATGTTCTTATATGCAGGTATTTACTGTAAATGCTCAGTAAGCCTGACACATGAAAGGGAGTTTATTAGTAAATCTTAATCACATACATAAATTTCAGAGTTATTCAAGCAAAAACTTACATTTTGTACTGTATGTATCATCACTGATATTGATATTTGATATGCTGTTTTGACTATGCATAAATTAAGACTTTGACTGGGTTATTTGAAAGCTTAAATTTTAAGAACTTTCAGAGATTCTTGTATGAAATCTTCTTTTAATTAAATGATGAAAAAGTCAGTTGCTATGCCATTTAGGAGTGACATGCTCCAAAGTCAGTTGTTTATTAGTTCAAACACTGGTTTAAACATTTTAACATGAAATGAACAAACACGCTATATCATTCTGCATTAATATCTAGAATTTTCCAGAGTCATTCTTGGGAAAATTAAATCTCAGAGCCTTAAGGACGTTTGCGTGAAAATTTTCCAGTCGATAGAACTTTTTAAAAATTTTTACAGGGGTTTAGAGTTAAAAATATTTGGGGTGAGTCAACGGAGGCAAACGATCTAAGTCATTTTTTGTAGAAGTGGGTCTGTTGCGTAAATAGTTCCAAATGTTAGTAACGTTTTCACAAAATTTGACCTTTTAAGAGGCATTTGAACTGGCCGCACAGATGCAAGAAGAACTAATAAGAACAATATTGGATGTGCATTTTGCCAAAAATTCAAACTTCTACTCGATAGATTTTCTTCATTTTTTCCCCTTAACCTAGAAAATCAGTAGAGAAAATGATCCATCGAAAAAAAAGTTAGGGTCACCGAACGTCCAAGATCGTTAAATCCAGCTCTAGCAATGGAGATTTGCCCTATCATTTGTTTATTTTATGGCTTAGCGCGCGTGCTAAAGCATGACGTGGCATGACGTGGCATGTGAATTTGCTTGCGCAGTAAGGATGTGCAGAAACAATTAGCGCGAACGTCCTTAATCTTTCATTACCTGTAGCTTTGATGCTGACCTAGTAAACATCCCCACAAATAATGTACAATATGATAGCAAACATTGTGTGATCAAATCAAGGTTTGCCACTGTTTGCCTCAGTCTACTGTGCCAAATATGCCGCCTTGCGTCTTTATCTATGATGTAATCATAAAGAGCTGTGGCTAAATTTTATTACAGTACCTAGGAGAAGTCTTGTTATTTATGGAATTTCCAAGGGGTACAGTAAGAGGGCCCAAGTAGAATAATCATGGAAATTCAAGGGGATAGTGGGAGTACTGTGAAGCCCCCTGGAAAGGAAAAGTCTGGGGATGGGAGGGGAGTAAACTAGGAAAAAACTTCATGAAGGGGGGATAGATATTTTCTGGAATCACACAATGCATGTCTGTACATTGTACAAATAATATATGTAAATTAAATCTTGTGACTCCATTTGGCCCCTGCTGCATTCCATACAGCTCTCATGCACAATGCACTGCAATGAAAGGCATTAATCTATTCAGAATGGGACATACGCTTATTAGCTGTATAATTTAGTTTAAGCACATTGTCAAAGTAGCTGTGGAGGTACGAGGCGATAGCCAAGTACTTTTACAATGTTATCACTAAATTCATTGTCTATAACAGGACAGACGCATGAAAAACTGACGTCCATTTGTTTTTTATCATAACAAACTGTCAAAATGTCCACTCGTTGCCGCTTCGCATAAATTATAAATTCATGTGTTTGTCTGTCCGCTTATTGACGATAAAAACTAGCCAATGAGCGCGCAAGAATTTGTGCTGTTATTGTACACCGAATAATAAGTTACCCAGTACACATAATTTTACGTCTAAATATAAAATAGCAACGCATTAATATAATTCAAACTAGGTGTATAAATATATTTATATATACTTACATGCCGTTTTACTTTGAGCATAACACAACCCTTAGTCATTTTAAATATGGAGAAGACAGAAGATTCCGCAGGTGACATCGGAGGCCGAGTATTTGGCGAATCTGTAGCTTCAGGGTTCAAACTTGACATATTGATAGTAAAACTGAAACTGTCCCAGTTGCAATATTGAACCGAACAATTCAGGAATCAAAGGACCTATAGAAGATATCGCATTCAAATATCAATCACATTCTGCTCCATACAATTAAAAATAATTTTTTATGCAAATGTTGAGGGTACGGAGGGCGGCAAACCTGAGGGTCTTCCGCCATTTTGAATTCCTCCAGACATGCAATGCAATCTGGGAAGAAAATAGCTTTTGGAGCCCAGTCTTCCACTATCTCGCGCGTCGCATGTGACTTCCGCACGGTGTCGAATATGGCGGACTTTGAGCAACTTTTGAGTTAGTTTTTTTTTCAATGAAGCGATCATATGAAAAGAAATCGCAGTGATGAGCTGATGTGATGGAAGCATTTATAATTGATCCAGCTAAACTGATAGGTGACATCGTCGGTGAGTTCTTCCGAAAACTGTAGCTTAAGGCTGCTGTGCACAACAATATGTTGCGTGATTAAAACACCACTGGCAATGATTCAATGACAGGAATCACACTTTATCGCACCTGAATGCACGCAAATGTGGCAAACATTTGGAAATGGCAAGAAACCGCAAAATCGACTATTATGCTGATTGGTTCTTTTGCACTTTGAAATGCTCGTGGAATACATTATTGAGGTTGTTTTTGATAATTTTGATGTCGCATTTTCTACGAAATCCTGTAAGGTCGCTGCATGCATTATTTAAGACTTACAACGTTGTTATTTTACGGAGATTACAACACAGAATGAAAGATTGCATGTTATTTTATGAGGATTACTGCATAGCTTAAAATATTTCATGTTATTTTATGGGACGACACCACAGCTTAAAATAAATGTTCTTTCAATTTAACAGTTAACGTCAACTACAGACGCAGTTATTTTGCCGGGAATTCCACCAGTTTTTTTTACGGCTTTAACTAAACCGAAGGTCGAGTCTTCAATTACAGAGATCGTCAAAATGTCCTATATGTAACGACGATTTGCTGCTCATGTTTATTTTACTTTTGTTTTTGCTTTTGTCACTTACTTTTATTGTTTTTGTTAATACATCCCATTAATTGTGACAAGTACTTAAATGAAAAACCTGATTATTAAAACTCAGACAAATACAACTTGAACAAACTGAAAACTGATAAATTTAACTATGAAGATTGCAAAATTAACCTACTGATGATATCTTTGGGTTGGGAGAGCTCCATCTTGTCTCAAATAATTCATCATTGAGATAGATACTGTTCAAAATTATGCATGTGTATATCATATGCAAGGGAGAAAAATTTATTGAATTACAAACTATGTAAAATAGCACCTGTCCAACTTCTGTAAGTATCTATAGGCTTATTGGCTTGACAATGTAGTTTGGTGGTGTGCTCTCAATCACACTAAGACCATACTGTCTTGAAATATTATGGAGTTATCCTAATCGACCTTTGTCAGAACTTAAAGCTTCAAATGGTAGAGGGCATCCAGAACCCTTGCTCAGTCATCTCTGTTGGTTGACAACTACTTATGCTGCATTTTTAAATCTCTGTTTAGGTTACATATCTGAATTAAGGAACACCTACCAGTCATCGCAGTTACCAGTGACAGATGACGAGACCATTCTTCATAAGTTCTGTGTCAAGCTGGAGACTGTGCTGAGACATGAGCAAAAGGGTAAAGTACCTTTCAGCAGTAATGCCGCACTCATGGATTCATGTTTCATGATGACTAACTGTCTTAAATGAATTACTAGATGGGTACTCTTTGAGACAGTTTTCATACAGTCTCAATTGATCAGAGTTATGGATTAATTTAATTTAATTTAACATTTATTACATTTTTACTGCACTTACATAAAAAAGTTACAATATCACAAAATAATAATGATATTAATACAGTGCTCCAAGCTCACTTTTTCAAAAAGTCGCCTTTCGGGGACCTTCAATTGTAAAATGGTTGCCATAAAAAAAAGATCAGTCGCCAAAACAAAAAGAGCCTGAAGGGGAGGGCACTTCATGACATATTACACGAAGGGGTAATGCGCTGAATGGCACGTTTTCAACACTTTCCTTTGCTACAGTAAGAGAA
>JAEMPF020011554.1:0-10000 GCA_022496165.2 Catalaphyllia jardinei
AACTATTCATAAGTACATCATAAAGTATTACAATTGTTAATCTATAACAATAATAATAAAAACTGAATAAAGCTGTTTGATTTTTGATTACATTTTATGGGAAAATTACACCTGTATCACAGAAAAAAAGCACAAAACAAAAACAAGACAAATCAAGATTTAATTTTATTTACGGGTCCCCAGGCCATCTGGCCTCGAAGAGGTCGGAGAATGTGACCTTGTAGACCTGAAATTCAAAGTATGAAGAAACAATTAGAATTCACGTAAAGAGCACATAGAGCTTGCAGTGCTTGATTTACTGGTAAACTTCTTGTTAGGAAAGGAAATGTTTCAGACTCTAACCGCTGGGGTTTCAGGATTGGGGTAATCCCAGAGATTGTCTTGAAGTATCTCCCTGATTGCCGCCTTGAGAGGATCAGGGAACACGTAGGTCGGGCTTGCCTTCCCTCTGAAAGCTCCCTCTCCCACTTTGTTTCCATACTGGTAAAAAAGAGTAAAATGTCACATTTATAGCGTCATATCAGTTGTCCAGTTCATGTTAAAGAAAAACTAAGGCAGGGTTTAGCACCGATAAATACAACGATGTAAAGTCATTATTGCTATATGAGTCACTCGCGTTCTACCACGCTTGAGCTCTCATTGGTATCTTGAGACATTGTAATCATTCTCACACTGCCCTGATACTACGCAAAAGGATTTTGGGTTTTGAGTGCCAAGCTGAGCCTATCAATACAGCAATTCATCTAATTAAAGGTGAGCATGATTTTGTTCATCAGGACACTGAGATGAAACAAGGAAACACTTTTTTTGAGCAAATTTGGTGCACTGAAGTATGAGCTGGTCATAATTTGACGCGTGGAAGGCGAGAGCAAAATTCGAGCAAAGTCATTGAATCCGTTTACAAACCTTGCAAAGAAGGAATGAGATAGGAAATCCGTGTTATAAAGGAATTGCAGGGAAAAGACTACATAAAAAAACCTTGATAAATCTTACCCACAATATGCCAAAAACACGGCGAAAAAATCTTCTCCGTGCCTGCTCGGCGCTTTCATCACGCCGTTGTCATCACGCCGTTGACTGAACCCGCGGACAAGTCGCGCAAGTCCTAAAGGACATCTCTGAAAACTAAAGAGCAAAAATGCTAAGTCGGCTAATGAAAACACAAAAAACGAACTCCACTGTATAATCTGAAATGCTTATTTACCTGTTCTCCCTGAAGGCCTTGTCAAGAAGTTGAACTGCGCGTTCGGCCGCCATGATCAAAGAGGGTATCGCGTATCAAATGACCAGGTTTTCTGTCAACCAGCTGTCAGATAGAGCATCCTTGGGGAGTTGAGAAGTATGATAAAGATGTTCTGGACACAGTATGGTGTCCTATTTTTCCCGCTAAATCAGCCTTGGAAACGAAATTTTGCCCAGCTATATCTCGGCAGTTTTTATCCCTTTCAACCTAAAATTTTGCAAGTGAGTTTATGTTGACGTTACCTTCCAGCACAAAAATTTTTTTAGCATTCTGAAATAGTGCCATTTACCTCCAGGAATACCTTAAGCAGGGAGCTTTCGAAGTCCTGGAATTCACGATCTGGACTACAGCATCATTGTCGGAGCGAAAGAGCATGTGTTTGTGGCACCACCAGTGACCCCAGACGTGGGCGGCAATTACCACTGGGAACAGTTCTTTGTATGCGATTGACTGCTGCTGCTGCTGGGGGGGAGCTCAAGACCCCACAAACCAGAAGGCCGCCAAAAAGGCACCATAGCCCAGGGATCCCGTGGCATCTGAAGAAACCTCAACGTCGGCAGAGGGGAGCAAGTCTGGAAAGAGCCAGAAGCTAAGTCCATGCCACTGGGACAAGAACTGATGCCACCAGAGCAAGTCGAGGTGGAACTTGCTGTTGAGGCGAATCGGATGATCCTTTTTGGGGAAGCAGCACAGGAGGTTGATCATGCGACGTAGGAAGGTCCTGCCAGGCCAAACCACCTTCGCAGCATGATGTAGATGGCCAATGAGGGACTCCAGTTAACGTCTATTGCACCACTTACGAGGGAGCCAAGAGCTTATCAGGCCCTGCAGGGCTAATAACTTGTCTGCCGGTAGGCGGGCAACTTGGTTGACAGAATCTAATTCAATTCCCAGGACCACAAGCACTTTAGCCGGGCCTTCGCATTTCCCCAGATGGAGAGGCAAGCCAAGCCGTTTGCAGACTGCGAGAGCGGTAGATAGGTTGTTCGCACATTGTGGGGAGTCAGGGGGACCAGCCATAATAAAGTCATCCAAATAATGGAGCAAGGCGGAAATTTGATACGGGTGTATGAAATGAAGGGGGCAGAACGCAAACCAAAGGGTAGGGTCAAGTCAACGTAGTAGCAGTTGCGCCATTTCCTACCAAGGAGATAGTGATCCCCAGGATGTACCGGTACATTGCGATAGGCTGCCTCAAGATCAAACTTAGCCATCAAAGCCCCTGCGCCAAACTGGGAAACTAACTGAATCACCTGATCCACCACAATGTAGTAGAGGGTCAATTCCTCTGGGTCTATCCCGTCATTCACACTGGAACCTGTAGGGGAAGAAAGATCCACAATAAGGCGCCACTTACCCACTTGCCCCCGTTTGGGAATGACACCAAAACTGCTGACTTGGAGGTTGGGCAAGGGAGGGTAGGCAAACGGGCCCGCCACCCTGCCCTTAGACACCTCATGAGCCAAGTACTCATCAATAACTGATGCATGTTGGTCGGCCGAGGATTTGTTCTTCTTGGCTGGCTTGAGCCGTTGGGTGGGACAGAAACCAAGCTTGAACCCATGATGAATCCCACCTAGGACAAAGTCAACCTGTTGCCGATTGGGGTGAAAACGCAAGTCCCAGGAAAACTGCTGTGCCTGCAGTGGAGTGACTGCTGAGACAGGTGGGAGTGACGCTGGAATAAAATACAAAAGAAAGGGGAGGGTGAAAAAGCTAGCATAAGGCAACCCCCTCCACCCCGGTATGGAAGAAAAAGAAAAAGGAAAAAAGGAAACACCGTCCCAATACCAATAACCAAGTTTAATTAAAAAACATAGTCAAGTCAAAAAAAAAGCATAGGAAAATACAACACAAAAACACGGTCCTACGCCCTTAAAGGCGACTAAGATAGCAAGAAACAAATCAAATCAAAAAAGAAAAAAGCGTTCACAATCGTTCTAAGCGTTCACAATCGCCTGGACTTGCTGCGAGAACGTGGAGGAGAGGCTGGTGGCCCTTTGGACTCAGCACTGTGTTGGCTAGATGAAGTCCCAGGACAGTCTTTAACGCGATGATTGCCAACCCACTGGCCCCGGTTCCACGATCTGTAAATAACGGTTGAGGATGCTGCTCCGCGAGGCTCAGTTGAGTCGGTTACGGCGTCATGGCCATGTACCGAGGCTCCAACGGCATGAAAGTTGAATAACTGAACATTGAGGGTCGACCAGTCGGTCAAGTTAGTTGCAGCTGCATGCTCTCGGAAGGCCCGATCATAGGCCAGCCATACCCGGCCTGTGAACTGGCGATATGTCCGTAAAATCAGCAACTGATAAAGCTGGAGATCCTTCCAGTGCTGAGGAAACGTAGACGTGAGCACGAGGCAATACACTGAAAATGCCTCCAGCCAGCTGCCAATATCTTTGATCCGCCGCTTTAGTTTCTTCGGCGTGGACGTGAGGACCAGCTGCCCATCAAAGAACAATTGGGGATCCGAGTCGGATTGTGTTTGAACGATGTTCGATGAGAGCAATTCGCTCAGTTCGACGAATTTGCCCGATACAATCTGGCTGACTAGTTTTGGCGGGACGGGCGAAAAGCCTGGTGCCACCACAAACGACTGCTGTAAAACAGGTAAGCTTGCATTTGGCGAAGAGGAAAGCGCAGAGGGGAGAAGCCCTGCCGCGACACTCGTGAGCAAAGTAGCGACAGAAGGTGCTGGCAGCGAAAAAGCCAATACAAAGGATGGGACAACAAAGTTTGGCCTACCTTGCATCTGGTTAGCCGCTCCGGTTGTAGAAGCCGACGTTGGTGGAAAGCCCATGCCAGAAACTGCCAAGGCCAATACTTGGGACTGCAAGCTGGACGAGAATGTTGTGGGAACGCCCTCGGCCGAGCTTGAACTTGGCGCAACACTCGTGAGAGTTTGATCGGCCACGAGCGCCTCTTTAACAGCTGCAACCACCGAGGCCAGAAAGGCTGGGGATGGAACATCCGCTCGCCCGCTAGCCTGAGGCAGGGAACTAATAGCGGCGCTGCAGGAAGGGCGAAGAACTTCGGCGTTGGCACCCGTCAAAGGAGGGAAGTCATCGGAACGGCTTGGTGGAGAACTGGCATCCAAACTGGCTGCAGTGCTATTGTTGGTGCTACGTAAAGGCATATTGGAGGTAAAGAACAGCTAAACGAACTGAAGGCGAACAGCAAAAAGGCTTGAATCCGCAACAATTCGCAAGACAGTACAAATGATCCGCTATGATCAGCAAGCAAAGCAAGAATGCAGTACGAATAGCTAAAAATCCCAAAAACGGCCCTGCAATTCCCCAAGGGGCCGCCCCGCATGTCACATACTGCAATAGGTGACAACCGCGAGCCAACTGACTCAAGTTTAACTTCGCCTAAATTACATTTAGCCACATTAAAGCAATGAATGTACATGCTACTGCTGTGTTGCTGTTGTAAGTTCTTGTGTAGTCTTAAAATTGGTCAGCGAGTAAATTCCAAGATCTTAGTTTAAAAGTAAACACATTAGTAATGAGTTTGTCTCCAGATGCTGAAAATTGGTTGTACAAAAAGCATATCCCCCACTAAATAAGAAATGAAGTAGGTGAATTTTTAGCAAGATTTTTCAAAAAGTGGGAACGCATAGGATTCTTAGACACCCCTCTAACTGTGACCTCGGTGTTGAGACAACATTGAAGTACTACTGAATTTCAAAAGTATATGTGAAATGACATTAACTTCAGACAAAAGTATTGGTTTTGCAGTTTTTGAACCTAATATTTGTCTTAAAATTCGTTTGGCAATTACGATAATTATGGTAATGTTTCAAATTTAATACTACCCAGCTTCCATGACCACCTTTTTCTTTTCAAAATATACCAATTTTAGACTGAACCACCTGAGGTAGCATTTTCCTACCTGCACCCCAGCAATGAATTTTAGTGAAGCAATTGAACTGTAGTGAAGAGTAAAATAAAAATGTGAGATACATTAAATGCAAAGAACACTCCAAAATAGTATGAGGTAATTTTACAAGTACCTTTTGAGGTTTGTCATCAGAGGTTTTCTTATTTCCATCCTAGCAGAGAACCACTCATGCATAAAACGGGATTATTTAACACGAAATATAATCAGCTATTTAATATAAAATGAATTTGTTGGTATGTCTATTTTGTCGCAAATTTTACAAAGTTTGATACAAACAACTTGTTTATTTTTGCAACAAAAATCTTTGAAAAAGTATGCTTTCCTTTTCCTCAATTTCATTTAATTTTCGGGTAAGGAGATTCCGAAAATCCTTGCAGCTATCCAAGGCAGTGCAAACCTGCATGTAATTTATAATGTCTAATTAACTGACCTGTTTAATAGTTCGTAACACTGGTGGCTTGTAGTCATGATGCGAGGTAAACCTTGTTTCTTCGTCTGCTCTGGTACAGCATTTGTAGCACCACCTTGTAGCTGGCTTGTACCCATGACATGTTGCTCCTATGGCATCCAGGACAGCAAAAAGTCTAGCAGGAATTGGCTGATTCCCGGGGCCTCGTGAGTGGTTCTCTCTAGAAACCGATCACCTATTGTTGCTCCTCCGTATTTCGTCCCAATAGACGTGGTAAACTGTTGGTCCCACTTGGAGTTTGGCAGCTCTGGCTAAAACTTAAGAGAGATATTGCTTTTTTTGCCGGCACATCTACGACTGCTTTTGTTGGCTTTCCCACAGAACCGCACGACCAAACCAACGCAACAAGGAGAACTACATGGAAAAAATGCTTTTGTCGAGCGCAAACGTGCCCGAAAGTCTCTCATATTTCATTGTCGGTACAAACACCAAACCCCTTGGGGCAAGCGCTTGAAACTTAAATGAGAAATAAAACTTTTCAATGAAGCAAACCTTTTCCCCACTTTTGTATGCTAACTCTTTTTGTTTTCCAACTGCGCGGTACGGGATTTTACCGTGTTTACATTGGATTTTAATACATAAGCGGAAATGCGTAATTGACCGAAAGCTCAAATTTGTACTTATGCGCAGTGCATTTTGGCACGGTGTTATGTACTTCAGGTTTCAACTGGAACGTCGATATTGAGTGGCAAAGCCAAAAATCTACTTCTGTGTTCGTTCGCGACAAATATATCCCCCTCAATAATGCTGGTGTTTAATTTATTACCAGCAGGTGTTATTACTTAGTATAAACCCAACACTTCTTTAATGTCGAAATCATTCTAACTGAGAATAACGTGCATGATTCAGAACATTCGCTTTAAACAAAATAAAAAAGAATTAAATCAAAGTACAAAGCAACATAACGCGCCTTCTCTGTAAAGGAAATATAAATTATGCTCTTGCATCATAATTACCGCATGTTTTTGCGTCACACCTATGAAGCACTGATTTGCCTGTTAGGTTTTTGGGATCTTGTCTTCTTCTATATCTAAATTAACGAAATGAGACCTTCCATCAAAGTTTGGTTGTTTTCGTTGTATGCATGGAACGTTGCAGTAGAAGTACATTCGAAGGCTTTCTGTACAGACGGCCTTGGTATGGCCACTGTCTCGCCATTTTGGAGACGATCACTAGATCTCCTTGAGGAGCAGAAATGGTTGCATTTGGTTTCTGTGTATTTCCAAAACCAAAGCATATACTGGTCTGAGTAAGGCAGTATTGCAGAAGGTAAATAATAAACTGCCCTTCACCAGGACAAGGAAAACAGGGGATGTTAGGCTGACGAGGACGCTGATTGGTTTTCAAAGGCTGTTGACTTGCCGTGGGTGAGGGAAACTTGAAAGGTGTCTGAGGGGTTGACTGTGGCTGCCAAGGCATCTGAGGGGTTGACTGTGGTTAAACGTGGTTGAACATAGAACTGAGGTTGTTGAGGGGAAGTGAAACTAGTTGGAAAAATTGCGTTTGGACCACATTGGTTGGACAGACAGTTGGGCCAACAAACAGCTCACTTGGGGCATATTGAGTCTGAACAGACTGGAAGAGGTTTGATAATTGCTGCGATAAAGCTTGCCCTTTTTGGGGCAGAGCGTGGCTGAAAACCATCGTTGTGGCTGTTATAGCCAAGTGCGACTCGAGACACCACTTTTGACTCTGTTTTGTTGTTTCCAACAAAGCGCTTCCTGGGAGCACGTTCCCCTTTTGACCCCCTTTCTTTGGGAATTCCGTAAACAACTGCCGCTGATGAATTGTTCCCGCCCAAATTATGCTTTGTACTAATCAGCCAATGAAGAAAAAATTTTAGACGATCTATAGCCAAACATGCAGCCAGGGTATGGGCACAGACTGAAAATGCGGCAAATCCGGGACATTTTGCACTGTCAGCTTTTTCGTTAGGAAACAGGTTCAAAACGTGTGGATCTCTGGGATTTGACTTCGGCGGCACAACGACTGTCTCACTGTTTTGCAGCAGGACAGAATGATGTTTTTCATTCAAGGAAACCACCTTATTCACCATTGCAGATAAAACGTCATGCGGTATCCAATCGATTCCCATACTTAAAGTTTCCTGCATAACGGGATGGTCTTCGCTTCAAAGGGCATTCGTTGCTTGGGTAACACTTGACTGTTGCATTTCATGAATGTTGGTCTCGTGAATTTCTTGTAACACTGCTTTTCTCTGATTGTGGCGTATTCGGTTCCAGTTGCTGGGGGCAACTTCAAGGTATATTTATCATCATCGTCATTTATTTCTTAATAAAAAAACATTTTACAGTTGGACTGGCCCATGGATAGCTATGCTCATATCAAACTTTGCCTATTGTTATTGTTTAAATTTTTTTAGACAATAAGCCTTTTGTTGTGTGTCCTTAGGGATTTTTCCGTCCTGTTTCCCAAAATTAAAATCGGGTCAAATCGGATTGAATTGGCAACTTGCCACTGATGACAAATTTTTCCCATTGGTAGCCTACTTGGGAAAACGAAGACAAACTAACTGGGGGTTCATCAGCAGGTTTCACCAAGCTTTTGTGATACCGCATGCGCATGTTTTGGCCTAACCCAACCTAACTGTACTTAACTTTTATTTTCGTCATCAAGTAAGTTTTATTTTTTTAGCTCACGTTTTAGCGAGCAAGCGGCGATGAGTAGTTGGAAGCGATAAGAACGGGGCGGCTGCCATTTTTATCGCAGGTTAATATGCTTTATACGCTATGCTACTTTGAAAGTGACTTCTTTTTAAAATTCATGCCTGGCGACCACCAATTGCGCCTGAATCTATGAAAACGATCAACTAAAAAAGAACTGTTGTCGATCGGCAAGAAGACAAGTTTTTCTTTTGCACCTTTTCAGGTTTTTTTAAAATGATTTCGCTTTGCGCCAATTGTTCCACTGCAACAAACATTTCAATTATAAAAAAAAGAAAAGGAAGGAAAAAATACAATGAAGACACACTGCTTGATGTCGAGAGTGCGTGAAAAGGCGGGTTTACTTAAACCATTGTTAGGCCTTGCGTTTTCATTTTTTGGTCTGTTGAAGCAAGTAAACATCACTGTTCAAGGCAAAACAATAGGTGTGATTTCCCACCTTTCTTCGCTTAAGTGATTTTAAATTCTCCAGTTGAGCAAAAATTCTGAAGCAAAAATCTTTATTGTCACATACATCGGGAGAAAAAACAAATGAGTATAAATGGGTTGGAATTGCCTGCGCAAACCGTCGTTTTTTTTTTCGTGACGACTCTCTACCTTGCGCACGCTGACGTTTGTCACAGATTTGTTTTTAATCCTTGCCAATGGATGCTGATGGATGCCGAGACCTTCAAAGAGTTGTTCGGTGGTCTTCCGCGCCAAATCTTGTGAAGCGACGAGGTTTTCTGTGCCCATTCACGAGCTTGACGTCATAATGCCTGCCAGATGGTCAAAACACTTTTAAAACCTCCACCACTTGTCGGTTGCAGCCCGGCAAGCCTGTCGAGATTGCTCTCTTAGAGCGCAAAAAAGTGTTTTTTGATCATTCGGGGTGTTTGTGCTGTCAAGGCGGGAATGGAGCCCCCGTCGCTTGTAAAGACATGGTGCGGAAGGTAGTGTTCGGTTCAACTCTTTTAAAGGTTTCATTCTACCGTGAGCGGAACAAGGAAGCCGAGCAAAAGCCCAAGGAGCGCACGAGACTAACCTGGGCGAAACCAATATCAGTCGCCAAGTAAACAACAGTGACCTACTGATGGGTGGTCGCTTAAACAAACGGCTCCTTTAGGAGCCACCAAATATAAGAAAGCAATGACCAACTCGAATGTGTAATATTCTTCTGTTTTTCTTTTCTGGCCAATATTCAAGCCACTTCGATTTAAACCGAAAGTTCCCTACGCCTAACTCTTAGATCGTGCTGATTGTATGCATCCCTGGGGTTGGTATCACTGAAATAATTATACTACAAAGGGCTTTATCAGTCAGTGATCTTTCACCCATTTATCAGTTTGAACCGGGCTCGCATTTCGTCCAGATTGCTAACAAACCTTGAACCTGCTAGCGTGTCTTGGAAAAAGTTCTTTACATTTTTGTCTTAAAATTATATAACACCGGAACAAGGTAATTTGAAACCGATACCAGTAACTTCTCATGTGGTGTCACTGTCAAAAGCGTGGTCTGTTCATCAATCATGGAGAAAGCAGGGCACGACGCTTGGTAAGTGAGAAGTAAATGCACCCCTATTTAGCACTTCTGCCTTTGACTTATCTGCGTTTACCTGGAGTACACATTGTCAGTAAAAAGGGCAGTCAAGCTCTTCCTTTCATTTCAAATTAAGTTTCTGGAATTGTTTCAACACATAACTGACATTCCTTTGTCATC
>JAEMPF020011555.1:4955-16396 GCA_022496165.2 Catalaphyllia jardinei
TAGTAGTAGTAGTAGTAGTAGTAGTAGTAGTAGTAGTAGTAGTAGTACACTCCTCCTTGGGCGCTTGGCGGACATCAGGGGCGCTTTGCGGACCTTTGTAATGGCGCTGGGCGGACATGTGGCGCTTAGCGGACAGCGATGGCGCTGAGCGGACGTTCACCAGTGGCGCTTAGTGAACGCTGTTGCGCTTCGCAGACAAAAATGGCGTATAGCGGACATTATGCAAATTTTGCCGCTTAGCGGACTGTCCGGTGCAATGGCGCTTTTTCCCGTTGTTTCAATCTTTGCCCGTTTTTCGATAATACAGCCGAAAAGGTTCATACTTTGTATTCTAACGCATACTTCCATCTTCCATTTAATGCACGTTGTTTTTAGCTGGTTCTACATATTATTGGTGTGCCTTTTCCTTGACAGGTGTTCTTCTAACCAAAATGCTAAAATTGGCACTATCTAAAGTCTTGCTGACTTTGAAGTTTTTAGGTACAAAAAAGGAGAGGATATAACTGTTGAAGGATAATAATGCAGCCGCTATATTGAATTAAGTTTTAAAGCTCCTAGAGGTTCATGTAATGGTCTAGAAGCTGTAAATTGTAGTGATGTTAACGTATTGCAATAAACAGTAAAAAACATGTAAATGTAAATCTGATTTACAGAGGACATGCACTTAGCTTAGCGTTAAGTTACTTGTAGGTGTTCGTAGGTTTACATGAGAGTTTTCTATAGTTATGACATATAGAAATTGTTTTGAGACATTTTTTAACAATTATTATGAACTAATAGATTTTTAAATTTATTTGTTCATAATAATTAACAAATTACTTTTAAAAGATTCCATAACCCTAACCCTAAGAATTTTCCCTTTTGGGTCACAGTTTTTTTTAGGTTTAAACACAATCGAAGTTTAATTTTTTTGTGAGAAAGTTTTGAACTCTTTTTTCTTTATTCTTTTTATGTAATTATACCACAGAAAGCTTATAAACAGTCAAAATTGACTAGACGACTGTGTGCTTCAAAGGAGACTGAAAATTAGTAGGGTGGTGAGGACGGGGAGAAGGTCGGCACTTTGGAGATATGTCAGTGCCTAAAACGGTACAAATTGTGCGGTAATCAGGGGCGTTGCTACGAATGACGTCAAACAAACCCCTGTTTTCATTGAAATTTAGTGATTCTTACCATTACTGGCGCCCTTTTTTGGAGCACGTACGTGATGTTCCATATGCGTACTAAGCATAGGAAAAATTAGAACACCTGACGATTTATTTCCTATCTTTCTTATCATATTTTGCCTGTACTTAGATTAACGTCGTCCCTGAAAGCAATTTTTTTTATTTGGTAGGGTTACAACCCATTACATTTTGTCATGGTTATTCAGAACCTGTCAGAATGACAGGAAACTAAACTACACGACAAATCCTTAAAATCATAAATTGTGAAAATTAATGTTTTTCAAGAGCAAATTGAGAGTGCTCCAAAGGTAAACATAATTGCACCTGTATGTCTTTAAATGAATAATCCATTTTTCTTTGTTCAGTTGATTGTTAACAGAATGGGAACGGGAAAATGACACACTCATCCTGCTAAAGTTCAAATATGAATAACTTTATTGACAAGGCCTTGTAATTGGCAATAAATGAATGAAAATAATTAAGTGCTCATAAACATACGAAACTGTGTAGATCGCATTCGACATGAGGTAAACCACGTTGAAAGGCCAACTTCTTCGTCAGTGAAAACTTCTTAAGAAGCTGTCTCTCTAAAAACCGAAAATGAATTTTGACTCAGAAGACTCTGAAACTTATTATATCGCTGAAGACATGAAGTAGGACTTCACTCGATGACGACCAAGCTGATTCATTTACTAGTCTTTTGCTGAGCACCCAGCCGCCCAGCCTCTGGCCAACTAAGAGAAGACAACCAAATACAAGGAGGTGGATGCTAACAAAGAATTCGAGCTCTGAAGGACAGACTCGAAGGCAAAGATATGTAGAAGTAAAAAGAGTAATAACATATAAATTGTAGCGCGCGTGACGCGTGTTTACTATTTTCCCACCTTCTTCTACCTCGCATAATATACCTTTGAAAATAACAGTCAAGTTCATTCACTTCCTTAGAATTATTTAAACTAATGCGTTCTTGATGTAGATCAACTGATCCTCTCTTGACACAGTGTTTGTATTCTTTACGCGCAAAAGTGTGGAAAAAATTGTAGCGTCGCTTCCCTTCAAACATGAGCAAATATTATTGCTACGCTTAAAAGGTTGTCAAGACTCAAAGAAGAGTGATCTTGTTCTTGAAGATTTTGGATGTTCAGGGATTCTGTACATACCAATTCTCAGTATTTCCTTGCTTGAATGTCTCCCTGCATGGCCACATTTGGTAAACGATGAGTCTTCCAAACCAGTATGTTTGTTCACAACATGACTTCGAAAGAAATTGAGCTCTGCCAAAATTACCCTCCCATATTTCTCTTTCAAATTAAGAATTGACCAAAGAAGGAAACTTAAACATTTCAAGGCAGAGAACATTTGCTCAGAAAAAGATCGCTCAGTGTTCTCCTGCCTTCTGTCTCCATCGGCTGCGCTTACTGACTGCTGTTTCTCAGATAAGATACAACAACGGATGCATGAATCGATAGAAAAGCGGTTTTCACCAAAGCCATGGAGTCAGCAAAATCCCCTCCTTTTCTTAAAAGTCTAGACGTCGAACGAAATTATCTGGTTCGAAATGCATAGAACAGATCAAGAAGAACTCCTAGACGGCTCTCACTGTTAAATGCTTTGCACGTTTCGCTTTCACGAAATCGACCCAATAATCGACCTAAATAAAATCGGTATGACATGAAGCGTAAAAGCTCCTGTAAGTTTGTTGAGTTGCTACATCCCCCTTACAATGCACCTGGCTGGCAATTATTCGAACTATTTCCTCAGCGTTTGCCACAAAACAAGTAAATATAGCAACTACAGAATCATCGTGTCACATCCGGCCCTCTACCCATGCTCCGTTAAACTCGGTCGCGAACCAAAATGCCGGCATTTTGACGTACTTTGACGGGGCAAAAAAATTCGAGGATTTAACCAAATCAAAATATTTTTGCGTCAAATTGCTCAACAAAATAAGCTTTATTGTTTTAGCGAAAAAAAACGTTTTGGTGTTAGGGGCACTTTAATAAACATGACGCCAAAAAATACTCAGTTGAGCGCGCGAGAGTAATGAGACACTAATTGAATGAAATAGAATTCGATGTTGTAATTATTTCAGGGTAAGAAACAATTGCTTTGCTTCTAGTTTATCAAACCCAAAACTGATGGGTTTGAAGTTGATATATTTAAAAAATTCAAATTGATTAAACACAAGTTTGTTTAATTTTGACACATGTTTTAAACAACAACTTGATTCGTCATACGACATATCACAATAAGAAGAAAGAAGAGTGCATTGAAAACGTCGATAGCACGATGTGAGTTAGACTGCCTGAAAGCTATCGTAATTGACCTATCCACCTACGGAGCTAAAGTTACAAGGCTTTATACTTATTTTAGCCTGAGTTAAAATCAAGACGCAGAAAAAAAGCCATCTCTTTTGTATTTAGAGTTTTGTTTGGACTCAGTTGAAGTAAAACTGGGTACAAAGTAAAAGTAACGCCCGTTGCTTTTTGTCAGCGTTACTTATAACAAATAAAAAAAGAGAGGCGGCCTAAAAAACTGAAGCGGACGAGGACGAGAAACTTTTGTTTTGTTTTTTACTTGGCCCAATTAAGTTTTGTGCTTATGCCGCTAGGTAGTCCAGGCCGCCAAATTTTATGAAATCTCACCCAAGATAATATGAGACAATTGACTGTCAGTTTTACTGTTTCAGGCTTGTTTGACGTCATAAGTTGTCGATAACCCTGATGCCTCTCAATGAGCTCGCGCAGATTCCTAGAGCAGTCGTCCTCAGCTTACGTACACTCGTAAAGTTGTAGAGAGTCACCTTATTAAAGAACAGCATAAGACGGACATTTCATCGCGCCTCTTGACCACCACTTCGCCTTAACGTTACAACTCAATAACATCAAAAACCACCTATCAAATTTTGTTTGAAGTTTCGCCGGAAAAAAGCGAAGAAAAACCGTGTCTATAAAGCGAAATTTTTCCACATAATATGAAATTATAACGTTTTAAATGCACAATTCCAAACTTTGGGATACCTACGATAAAAATTTTAAAGTATACAAGCGCACAAAGTTGAGCTTTTTTCCCCTCAAAAATGGCATTTGAGTTGCGCGGGCAAAACGTCACGTGACACAATGTGTGACGTCAGTTTGTGTGTTAGAGCTTTCTTCAACATCATTCTCATCGTCCTCCAAAATAGCTTCATCAAAACTACTCCAAAATTTGGCGAAACTAATCGATTCAGAATCACTTGACATTTTCTTAACCTCTGAATTTCTCTTCAATAACAAGGTGTAAACAAACCGGAACACCCAAACTGACGTCACAACTCATTAAATTCGGTTCCAGTTTCCTGGCCATTTTTGAAAGTAAAATAGCTCAACATTGCCCACTCGTAAAATCAACAATTTTTATCGCAGGCATCTCAAATTTTGGAATTGCATATTTCAAAAGTTATATCTTTAAATTATGTCGAGAAATTTTCACATCATAGGCACTTTAAGAACCGTGCTCGCCCTAGGCCGCGTGGTTATTAAGTTTGACATTTGACCCTGTATGATGATAGCAATAAAATGTAAAAACTTTTCATAAACTGAACAACGCGCGTAGTCTTGATAGGAAGATTTTGAATTCATCAAATGAAAAAGAGGACATTTAACCCGAGTCAAGAGTTGACTGATTTTTGATGATAGGGGAGGGGAGGGATAAGCCCAGAAAAGCATGCTCATACTTTTCATAAAGAAGCCAGTTTACCGAAATGGCGCGTCTGCGACTAATTTTTAGGGGAAGTCGTCTGTGCGTATTTAAAATATAGATTTAGGTCAACCTAAAAGCGGAGCTCCTGTAGCCCGATTAGGCTTACCCAGGATAGGGTTAAATTTTAATTTGAAATTTGTAACTTTGCTGTGAGGTTTTCTGCGTATTGTGTGGCCTTCTTTTTTGAGTTTAATAATCACAAAACATGATACACAAAAAAACTGTGAGCAAAAAACATTTTTAAAGAAGAAACAGTTATAATTTGGTTAACTTTTAAACCTGGATTAGAGTTAACAGGCTTCCGAACAACCCGGCTCTGTTTTCAACAAGTTAACCTGACATAAGCCTGCGATCTAATCGAAAACCAGTACTTGGTCAGCGGTCAACTTTAATAAAACACGTGACTTCGATGAGCTGTTGACTTGTGGCCGCGATATAGTCACGTGATACTGGTCAGCAGATACCTTGATTTGACAGGTGTCAATTGATCATAGCATGATGTCATATATCAAAAAAGTACGCAGTAAATCAAGGCTGCATGTCTCTGTCAACCTATTATTTTGAAGTATGGCCGCCATGTTGCGCGACTCCACATGGGTTTCTTTTTCCTATATGGTTAACGGGGCTCCGCTTGGCGGCTCTTCGGGCCACCGGAGCTCCGCTATAATAGACCATAATAATAATAATATACGTAATTTGCCACTCCCCGTCGGGGCTTTTCAGGACCAATGCAAACAAACAATGACAAATTAATATTCAAATAAACATATATAACCAGGTTAAGAATCCCAACTGGCGGGAGGCAGACCAGTTGGCTATTTACAAGCGTAACCGAGAAGTTGAACTTTCGAGAACAACATCAGCAAGCGGTCAGAACGGGATTTGAACCCGCGACCTACGGATTTCAAATCCACCGCTCTAACCACTCGGCCACGCTGCCTCCCCTACGGAGCCGAAATACCATTAATTACACACATAACGTGTTGGGATCAAAATTCCTTTCAGGTGCGTGCTTTTCTTTCAAGTTGTTCATTTTTAACAATTATTCAAAGCACAGAATCATAACGTGTGATGTATTTCTTTTGTTTAAAGCATATTTCTCACGGCGGGAATGAATTTTAATGCATGTAAAGATATATAAAGAAGTGTAAAATGGCACACCCATTTTAGCGTCGATCGCCGTTGAATTGAAGGCAAGGACGAAGACATTTTAGCGAATGCGTTCCCTTCAGGCAAGTCCGTATTTTCTCTATTTTATGTGCCCTTATTCAACTAGTTGTTTTCATTGCATGCATTCGTCCCTGACACCGAAGACTGTACAGAAAAGGCGAAGTTGAAATACCGAATAGCAATCAATCTCTTTTCTTGTGAGCAACTATTGCAACGTTTATATAAAGTTTGATTATCTGTTCGGTAAGTAAATTGGCTTTAACATTCACAATTTGTTTCTTCCACTCGGAGCGCTACCTTGTACACTCTTTCTACCTTGCGATAAAAGCAGAAATTATCCACCGCCCTTGCCTTTGGTCTGACATGAATAGAACAGTTGTAGTTTATATCAAAACCTTCAACTAACGTCTAGTCCGTTCCCACATTGCACCACTTTGTTGGCAGTTGTTTGCGAGTTTTATTCCACATGTGTTGCGGGAGGCTTGTATAGCGCAAGGCCATAAGACGTCCGTTTGCTTGATTAATTCAGTCTTGCTTGTGTTAATATACGAAAACCCTAAACCATGGCTTTCTTGTTGTTTCACAGTAGTTAACCAGATGCAGCAAAGGTGAATCGGAAGAAATCACACTGTAGTGACAGGCGTCAATCACCAATTCAAATGAAGTGTAGCAAGACCAGCAATAGAATCCTGGCAGGCTTCCTGTTAGCAACTCGACTGAAGTTTGATAAGTGGATCGCAACTTTCGCTATTTTTATAGATTATCTACAATCTACCCTTCCCTGAAGTGTTGCAGGTAAGCCCAGATTCAGTGGGGGCATTCAGACGTGACATTAGAACTGGTTTTTGAATTATTAATAAACAAAGTGATGTGATAGGTATCAGAATGAGTGAATGTCGCTTGTAATTTTACCCTGCACCTGCGTAATTTGAGTGGACGAGTCTCTGCCATAAGATTTGTGTTTGGACATATTCTTGGTTACAATTAACCAAGGAGACAAAGGTGACTGGCTAAATTTACCTTTTTCTCTTTCTTAAGGGCCCTTGCGCCTCCCCTCCCCGGTGGTACTCCCTATAATGGCCTATACGGGGAGGCTCCTCCCGAAAGGGGTACCTTTTTCAGGCTTTAGGGATTTCACAAGTTGAGGCATGTAAAAGGGTAAGGAAATCGGTCATTTAGGTAATTAAAGGGCTTTTAATTATAATAGTTCGACTAGACACCCTTTACGGCTGTATCCGTTTATTTATTGAGCACTACATGAAAATGAGAACAAAACTTCCGAAAGTAGGTATGTGAAAGGGGTATCTTTTTTCAATAAAAGGTATATAAAAGGGGTACCATTTCTGCCAAAATGGTATCTAAAAGGGTAAGCGGTTGAACCTCGGAGCGGAGCCCCCCCGTATTAAACTTTGTTAAGTATACCCCCCCGGCCTTGCGCTGAAAAAGAAGTTAAGTTAGAATCTTCATTCACCTCCCATATACATGAATTTGTAAACTCGTTAGGCTAGCAGTATTGCTACTCGTTTGCCAACAAAAGAGCAATTGGCTTTTAAAACAGTTCTTTGATTAGAAACATTAAGTGAATAAGAAAATTGACCTCGATGGCTCCAAGCATTGAAAAATGCTATTAATCACGGATCTGTTGACAGTACAACTGGTTGCTGGAATGTTGCCATGGAAATCAACTGCAAATAAATCCGATGGCCTGGTCACATACTTGCTAAGGTTGCCTTGAGATGGACACCAACCCGGTCGGCCCTAAGCCAGCTGGCGCCTGTCATACAGAGCTCAGTGAGGAAAAAGAGAGTGGCTGGCTTATTTTGCATAGACAACAAAGCCGATTAAGTAAGTGGTAAATATCGCTAAAACCTTTTCGATATAAATAGCGCCTGTCCTTCTTTATCAACTCATTCTTACGCTGCCAAGTGATATAGTAATACATGGTAATACATTAGTATAAATTTACCGTAGTCTATTGTGAATCCGTGAATTTGATTGGCTATATTACCGTTTTCTATCAGTGCTGACAGTCAACAGTTACGCATCAGCGCACATCGCGCAACACGTATGAACCTGATGTAACATGATAAAACGGTTCTTTTCTACGCGTTACTTGACATTTTTTTCTTTTTTTATGCAATGAGACTACGGTACATTTATACTAAAACAATTACACTACTCGCCCTCGTTTTCTACGAGCGATAGTCAACTCGGCTGCGCCTCGTTGACTATCTGCTCGTAGAAAACTCGGGCTCGTAGTCTAATTGTTAATTAACAGAAAATATTACATTATTGCTTTGACGGCAAGAACTTTGGTAACTATGATGCAACTCTCTTGACTACGAGCAAGGATTTGAGTTAGTTATGTGTTCAAAAAACAATCATAAGTAAACCCAAGGTGAATAAAAATAACTAAGTTTTGCCGTTTCTTCTGCATGCCATCTCTTGGATGAGTAACTGGATGTGCTGCAAGACAGCTCGTGAGATTCTGAATGTATTCATCAAATGGCAGTTTGTAAAGCTTAACTTCTGGCTTCAGATGACTGTTAGAAAAATATCTTAGCTCAGTTAAGAAGAAAATGATTTTTAAATCTTTTTTTTCAGCCCAAGAGTGTTAAAAATCGTACTCGAATTGCAAAATTGGCAAGTCTTGGTACCATTACTGTATAAGCGTACGGTTGTCTTGTTGTCCACTAAATGCCACAGCTTGCATCAACAAAGTATGGGTGCACTGTAAAATTTCGTTATTGATTATGTATTCAGACTACCGTTAGTTTGTAAGAGTTTTTGGTCGCAGGTCTGTTCGCTTAGATTATTTTTGCAAGGGAGCGGGGTGAGTTATTATGGACAGGAACATCTTACATTTTTCATTTTGTTGTTGGAATTACAATGAGGGGTCTAAAAAAAATTAGGTTGAGAGAAGAATGTCACATCGTAAAACGTCCTAAAAAACCTTTTCAATCATCATTAAATCAAGGTTAAATAGCTACCTTATACCATTAACCAATTTAGAAATATTATCTGCCGTGCACTTTAGAAGAGCGAACAATGCAACCCATAGTGGTTTTCATGGAAATCCTTATGGAAATCACTTCTGTTGTCCTGAAAATCTATAGTTATCAACCGTATGTACCATACACTTCTAATTTAGCAGTTGACTGAGTTTAAAAAAGTATTAACTAAATATTTGTTTTCTTCCCTCTCTCCAGGCAATCGAAGGCGACATATCAGAAAATTTAGCCATCTTGGATCGCAGTCTTCTATTGGATTCTGGCCCAAGGTTACTGCTCGGAATATCAAAGCTCAGATAAGTCCACTCATTATTTCTACTCACGTTAGTTTTAACAGTTTCAATGCAAGAATGATCAAAATCTAAGAAAAAGATTAACCAGAAGTATTGTTCTGATGAAGAACCAAATTTTCAGAATTAGCGTTAAACAAAAATCGAGAAAACGAGTAATGAGAATATAGATTTTGAGCACGGGATGTATCTAACAGTTACCACCTTGAAGAACCAAATTCTCACAGTTAACATTTTTTTGAACATAGGATGTACTTAAGATTTACCTCTTTGAAGAACCAAATTCTCAGAATTAACATTAAAAACAATATGAGAAAACTGGTAATGAGAAAATACATTTTGGGCAAGGGTTGTACTTAAGAGTCATCAGTCTGAAGAACCAATGACGTTTTGAGCATGGGATGTGTTAAGAGTTGCCGCTCAATCTAAAACTGTCGAATACGTGTCTTAATTTTTGTATTCAAGGTATTGTTGAAGCGGACCAGAACCAGAACGACAAACATTTAAATGAAGAGGAAAAGGTAGTAATTGAGTAATTAGTCGCGGCTTATCAATAAAATTCGCACTTTTTCTGCCAATTTCAAGTTAATTCAAGAAATGTTTCTTCATGCTTCAGTTACACAAAGAAAGAATAATGCGAGTTTTATTGCATGAATTATCTGATTAAACTTGACAGATTGGGCACTTTATAAAATAGTCAGGGAGCCAACATCAACACTTTGTCTGTCTTAGGATAAAAAATTTTTTTTCAAATTTTTAAATGTAAAAGAGTACTTTGTTCGTCACGTACAAAATTGGTTAAGTCAGTTTCCGTTTTGACAGCGGTCGAGCCATTAGTTGACAGTTCTCATGTTCAAAAATGTAAGTTTTCAAGTGCTAATAATAAACATACAATTTCTTCTTACTGTATTAATACATCCTCAAAAAGTCAGATGATAGGAGTGATGAAATAAAACAACTCTTGGATATTGTCTGTGATTGAAGAATTTTCTGGTATATAAGTCTAGTTAGTAAATCCAAGGATATCATGTTTCGCTAAGAGTTCCTCTTTTCATCCGTAGAAATTTTCCAATTTCTTTTTTGTTTTGAAAAGGTCTAGATCAACAACTCTTATTCATTTTAGCATCCAGTTTGTGCCATTAAAATGTAGAGTACCGGACTTTGTGATTGAGTGGCACCGAAATGTTGACGGCCATACATCCAACTCGGAAGACCCGAATAGCTGATTTCTATATAAAGGTGTTTTCATCATGCGTGGTTCGTGCTAATTTAAAAAGTATTGTAAACGTGCTTGCAGGCATGATGAATAACTAGGGCTATTAAACTATTTTACATTTTGTAAGTTATGCAAGAGCCACTCGAAAGTATCTCATTCAAATTTGCTTTGTAATTTTTCAGTTTCTACATGTACACAGCTTTATGAAAATGAAACGCTCACTATACATCCTGTATCAGTTAAACAAGATACCCAATCCTGACGCTGAATGAAGTGGACAGGCACGCAAAGATGACAAAATGAGGCAAGAAAATAATTGTTGCGCTTTAAAAATGAAATTCGACCAGTTGAAAATAAGTCTTAAACAAAAGATGCATCACGTCAGACAAAAAGTTCAGTTATTTAAAAAAAAAAAACGCTTTCGCCTTCACCAGAGTACTTAACCAATAAAAAAATGTACGATAGCATTCAACACAAACCGCTTTCAACAAAATAAATTTTTTTAAGCCGTGAATTAAAACACATAACTTTACTAAGACCCAAAAAATCTTTCCCTTGATAAGAGGGCAAAAGAGCTAATAAAGCAACTCAGGAAAACAAGCTCTTAACGCCCTCAGAAACATAAAACAACGAAAGTAACAAAAAACAATAAAAAAGCCGCAAAGTAAATTACTGCGGCAAAAACATGTCGTGCTGTCCATTATTTAAATAAATAAACAAACACAAGGCCGGGACCAAGTCTGCGCTCCCTCGGGGAGGGGCAGGCCGGGACCAAGTCTGCGCTCCCTCGGGGAGGGGCAGGCCGGGACCAAGTCTGCGCTCCCTCGGGGAGGGGCAGGCCGGGACC
>JAEMPF020011556.1:0-2500 GCA_022496165.2 Catalaphyllia jardinei
ATTTTTGTCACTGTGCGTTTCTAAAACGTGTTTATCGATAGACGAATGCTGTGTGGCAATGCGTTGATGAGGGTGTCGGGCTGTATAATCGACATAATCTGCCTTACACAGATCACATGCAAAATTATAAACAACGCATTGCTGACTTTTAATACTCACCTTATTTCTTTAGGCTTAAATCTTGTTCCAATTTTTTGCTCATCAAAAATTGGCTGTAAAGTGACGCCAATCTTCCTGCTGAGATTGTGTAATTGTCTACGGACTGCATTAGACTACATTAGCTCTTGGAAGATAAGAACTATTCTAATCGTGTTGCCATCATTGGTTTTCTTTTTCTGGCTTAGTTGCAACTAAGCCAGAAAAGAAAACCAATGCTGCTTCTCTTTAATGAACTATTGTTTTTTCCTGTATGTATAGAATATTCATACTGTTTCTTTTCACTTAATAATGACTTCCAAGAATGTAGAAAATGTTATGTATCCTTAAACCGTTTTTAAAAATTTCTCAATTTTTTTTTCAGTAAGAAATGTTTTTTTTTTGCAATTTTTTATAGCTGAATGTTTTAAAAAGTCGCTTCTTTTTAACTTGCAGACCCTTGTACTGTAAGTAGTTTTTTCGAAAAACACTTCGAAATAAAACCTAGCGATGAAAAACGATGTTTCGATCTCCCTAAGATCATTTTCAAGTTGTAGGGAAAGTGAATGAAATAATACATATATAAGTACAGTTAGGGCGTGGGAGTGTCCAACCATAAAAATGTTACATACAAGCACTAAAATTTAAGTGTTAAAATAATAAAATACTAAACTATAAAAAAAAAACTTCACACAGATTGAAACAGACTGATTGTTCAAAGTTGTCTCAGCTCCTTTATAAAGAGCATTTCGTAAATCTGGCAATCAAATTTACTCTGGCACTGGGGATTGTTTCACATTGTTCTTTAATGTGATTCCCAATTAAAGAAGATCGTCTGTGTTTCTCGATGCGCTAATAGAGGTGTCAACACATATACACAACATAAAGTGTAGATTGTATCCCACAAACCACACTTGAAGTAGTAAACAATGCATTACTGGTTAATAATAATAGGCAGTTTCTTTTCTTTTGGTTTGATCTCCTGTCTGATCTGCAAATACGGGGCCAATATCAATTTCAATTTTGTGGCATAGTTCCCCAAGTTGCCTTTTGTGTGCAATTGGCCAATCTCTGATCCTTGAATGATAACACTATTCTTACAAGTGCTTCATTTACATTACAAGCTTGTGTGGAAATTGAATCGCCAGAAACTTTCTTGGTGACAAAATTTACACTGATGGTCAATTGCAGCAGTTGGGCTGGGTACTGGCTACAACTGGTTCAATAAGCAGCATAATCTCAACTCTACAAAAATCAGAATTCTTTGAGTTATTAAATACTGCCACCAAGAATTAGCTTTTTCAGTTTATGGGGAGTTTGTATGAACAAAACGATGGTGTTGGTATTGGGCCCCCAATGGTCAACGCATTTATATGCAGTATCGAAGATCGACTTCAGGACCAAGGCAAGCTACCTGAGTCCTACAAACAGTATGTGGACGACACATTGAACATAATACCAGACATCAGAACAGCTGAAGCATTCCTTTCCTCTCTAAATGAGAGCCATCCATATGTCAACTTCACCATGGAACTTGGCAAACATTATAAACTTCCTTTCCTGGGGACGGAGATCAGGAAATACAATGGTCGCCTGAAGACAAGGGTATACAGAAAACCAACTGACACCAGGTTATTACTACATCATAAGAGCCATGTCGATGTTAGATACAAGAAGTCATTGCTAAAAATAATGCTGGATAATGCCTTTAACCTGTCATCTACCTGGCAACTGTTCCACCTGGAATGTGATCACCCAGATGTTCTCCCAACTTCAGTACCCAGCCTAACGGCTGCAATCGGCTACCAGTAATTTTGTCACCAAGAAGGTTTCTGGCGATCCAATTGTGTAGATATACCTGGCACAAACAAACAGGACAGGAGGCGAAACGACCTGCTTCTCTGTACTCCACTACACCTTTAGAGAATTCAACTTAACTTTAACAAACTCTACTATACCATAACAAACCCACTCCACTCACCTCTACAGCACACACTAGCTTATTAAGCTCTACTCAACTCAAACTCTACTATGCCATCACAACTCCACTCCACTCGACTTATGTGAACTGCACACTAGCTTCCTCTATTAAGCTTCACCCAACTCCGCCCAACTCTAAAACACTTTCGACGAAACTCGACCCAACTCACGTCCACGGCACATGAACTTATTCTATTAAGCTCCTATACAATTACAGCTCGACTAGACTCGACTCACTTTGACGGCAGTCTACCGTACTCCATTAATGACTTACTATTATGAAACTTTCTCAACATCTACATCCAAATTTCTGGGCCAGATACAGTCAACTAATGTTTATACAAGTTATAAAAGTATATCAACATGTTTATCTAACAATGAAAAA
>JAEMPF020011556.1:7500-16375 GCA_022496165.2 Catalaphyllia jardinei
AAGAACAGCAAGAAAACTTAACCCATTGGAAACATTAAAAACAGTAAAATCTTTGTGGAAGGTTGGGAAAGTTCTGAATTTCCAGCTTGCAAATATAAGTAAATCTTTCAGATATATACTTACAACGATTTGATCCGCCGAAATTTGATACAAAACAGGCACCGAAAATTTTGTTGGTTTGATTGTTGTGCTTTAAACTGGCGCGGAGTAAAGCGTTTCTTTTTCCGCATTTCAATCTCAATGCGCTTGAAAAATAAATTTTATAGTGAATGCTGTTTTGTCAAAATTATGAAGCGGAATTGACGGTATTAAATCTATAATAATTATCGCAAATTCTGCGAAGGCATCCGTATCCTCTGGTGATTTGTTGGTCACAGGAAAGAAAGAAAAGGATCAAAATTCGGTATTTTGCGCTAAAACATGGGTTATTTTTGGTTTCTGCAAGGAATGATAACATTTCCAGGGTGTGCGACAAAAATTGAATTTCCAGAGGGGTGGGGGGTCCATTTCGTAAGCCGATTTTGGAAAATCCAGAGGGGGTGGGGGGTCATAGGGAAAATCCCTTCCGTAGGGGGGTATGGATATTTTCTGGAACTACACAATGTCAAAAATCGATCTTACCGTTTCGCCAATGTAGCCTGTTTGATTATGATGAATAATGTTTGGCAAAACATTTTTGACCCTAACTGCGATTACTTTTGAAATAATTTTAGCATCAACATTACTAAGAGATATAGGTCTCCAATTTTCTATCAGTGTTCGATCTTTACCTTGTTTCTCAATTAAAGTGATAACTGCCTTTCTTCCCCATATTTAAAGGACTCTAGTACACATTCCATAAAGGGCTCGTTAATTAAGTTCCAACAGGTTTTATAAAATTCTATTGGTAATCCGTCATTGCCAGGTGATTTGTTGTTTTGGAACAGACTCTAATTCTTCAAGGGATATTTCACCTTCGCAAGATTGCTTTTTTTCCTCTGATAACATTGGCATCTTTAGATTGCTCAAGAAAGTTTCACTAGTTTTGTCGTTAGTGTCATTAGATTGCGATTCATACAAACTGTTATAGAAGCGTCTCTGTTCTTCAAGTATTTGCTAAGGATCTGTTGTAATAACTCAGCTTACGCATACTTTTCTAATAGGATTTCTGACATTATTTCGTTTTTCTAAATTCAAAAAATACTTCGAACTTCTCTCTCCATGTTCACGCCAGCGAGCTCTTGCACGAATAATGATACTGTTACGTATCGCAATAGACCCCAAAGGACTGGCACTAATATGTAAATTATTCACCTGCACTTAATATGCACATCGGCACTTGGCACTTAACACTTCGCACATGGACAACGGTTCGTACAGACATCGTTGTAAAGCAAGCAAGGATTAAAGATAAACAAGATTGAATCCGACTCTTTATTACATGGTGGCAGCGAAATATGGCAGCAGCTACGTCCTTCACCTCACCTCAAATGAACTGGGATGCTCCGGACGTAATATCTGCGTTCGGACGATTCAAACAGAAATGTCAGCTCATGTTTACAAGCGTGCTCAAAGACGCCGACGACGAAGAGAAAGTGAGCTACATTCTACTCTGGTCAGGAGAAAAAGGGCTGGATATGTACAACAGCTGGACTTTTGCGAAACAAGAAAACAAGAAAAAACCCGAAATCATCTTCGCGAAGTTCGAGAATCAATTGGAACCGAAAACAAGCCATCGAATTCACAGATACAAACTACAAGAAATGCGACAACAATCGAGCGAGCCCGTCGATGATTTCATCTCAAGAATCAAAAACCTAGCAGCAAGATGTCCATTTCGAGATACCATCGAAGTCGAAGACAGAGTGCTAGACCAGCTCATCTATGGATCAAGAAACCCCGACGTTCAAAAAGCTCTCATAAGCCGAGACAAAACGCTAACCCTCGCGGCCGCAATCGATATAGCACGCAGCCACGAGGCCACAAGCAAACACATGAAAACGCTGGTTGAACACACTAAAACGTCTGAAGAAGATAAGAGCATCTACGCGATTCAGAGAGAACAACAAAGGGAATTCTGTAACAACTGTGGCAAACAACACCCGAAACATCCCCGAAATAAATGTCCAGCCTACGGCACAACATGCTTAAAATGTGGAAAAGCTAATCATTGGAAATCTGTTTGCAGATCCAGCAAACGAAAACAAGACACTCAAGAAACCAAGCCGACCTTCAAGAAATCCATCCACGCTATCGAAGATGATTCCCATGACAATGATGATGAAATTCTTACAATCAGTACCATTGAAATAAATGCCATGGAAGGTGTTTCCGACGATACGCGCGATGAAGCCTTCGCAACACTTGAGATATGTCAGCCTAAAAGGAAGCGAAAAAATTAACCTCCAATGCAAGGTAGACACAGGAGCACAAAGCAACGTATTACCCGTCAGATTGCTTCGCATAATTGCTCCAGAGAAATTTGACGCCAAGGGTAACCCTAAACCCGAAGCCCTGGAAAAGAACAAAACCATCCTTTCAGCATACGGGGGCTCCATAATCAAGCAGCTTGGCACCATTGATATACCCTGTAACTACAAAGACAAGAAGGTCAATTGCAGGTTTTACGTTACGGACACCACTGGGCCAGCTATTCTCGGCTTAAGAGCCTGTACAGCACTGAAACTAGTCTCGCTACACTGCGTTCTCAAAACAAGCCAATCGACCCAAACTGGATCAACCACCAGCCCCAATGGCCCAGACCAACAATCGAAGTACATCAAAAGCCAAGTACCACTAACAGGACGCCCTCCAATAAGAAACAAGCAGGAACTGATGGAAATGTACCCTGAATGTTTCAATGGCACCGTCGGATGTTTTGAAGATTACGTGTACCATATCACACTCGACCCCGAAGTACCACCAGTGGTCCACGCCCCCCGGAAAGTGCCAATTGAACTAAAGGAGAAATTAAGAGCTGAACTGGAAGAAATGGAGTGCAAAGGTATAATCGCGAAAGTCACACAGCCAACAGACTGGGTGAACTCATTAGTTATCAGAGAGAAAGAAAATGGGCGACTTCGATTATGCCTCGACCCCAAAGACCTGAACAAAGCCATTAAAAGAGAACACCATCCGATCCCCACCTTGGAGGAAATCACACCTAACTTAACGGGAGCGAATTTGTTCAGCAAGCTTGATGCTCGCAATGGTTACTGGAATGTTAAACTGGATGACGAGTCCTCGTACTTAACAACCTTCAATACACCATTGGGCCGATTCCGGTTCCTTAGAATGCCATTTGGCCTACGCATGAGTCAAGACATCTTCCAATTCAAGATTGATGAAACATACCGTGATTGTGAAGGTGCCATCGGCATAGCAGACGACATCACTGTATACGGAAAGAATGACAAAGAGCATGACCTGCACCTACATGAAACCATGGAACGCACCAGGAAAGCCGGCATCAAGCTCAATGACGAAAAGTGCGTTATCAAGACAAAAGAATGCAACTTCTTTGGCATGCTTTACACACCAGATGGGGTTAAGCCCAGCCCAGACAAAATCAAAGCCATCGAACAGCTGGAACCACCCAAAGACAAAAAAGAGCTATACACCTTCTTGGGGATGGCAACCTATATGAGCTCGTTTATCCCAAAGTTAGCTGATCACACTGCGCCTTTAAGAGACCTCCTTAAGGAGAACGTTGACTTTGCATGGAATCCATCACACTCGAGAGCCTTTGAAAAAGTGAAGTCATTGATATGTTCTGCAACCACCTTGGCGTACTATGACAGAAAGGAACCAGTTGTTCTCCACGTTGATGCATCAATTAAGGGCCTTGGTGCAGCCTTATTCCAGAACAACAGACCGATAGCATTTGCATCAAAAGCACTGACACCCGCCGAGACCCGCTATGCCAACATCGAACGAGAACTGTTAGCAGTAGTCTACGGATGTGAAAAATTCCACTCCTACCTCTATGGAAGATCATTTGTGGTGAAAAGTGACCATCGCCCCCCTAGAGCAAATCCACAAGAAGAACCTCATGCAAGCACCTCCACGCCTTCAAAGAATGCTGTTGCGTCTACAGCCTTATGACTGCGTCATCAAATACACCCCTGGAAGAGAAATGGTCACAGCCGACGCCCTATCACGTCTCTCACCAATGGATAAATTTGAAGTACCAGAAATGAATGTAAAAGTTCATCACTTAATCAGAATCACCCCAGCTAAAATGCAAGAGTTCAAAGAGGAGACTGCAAAAGATGAAACCCTGCAGCTGTTATCCCGCCAAGTGACACAAGGCTGGCCAGACAGTGTGAAGAAAGTTGATCCCACAATAAATCCATACTGGGCGTTGCGAGATGACATCTCGGTAGAAGATGGATTAGTGCTTCTTCTTCTTCTTCTTCTTCAGCAAATCCATGGAGGACATCTCGGGATAGAAAAATGCAAACTGCGAGCCAAATCGTGTGTTTATTGGCCAAACATTTACAATGAAATCGAAAACCTGGTCACCTCATTCAGTGTATGCCAGAAGTACCACAACTCCCAGCAGAAAGAACCTATGATACCGTCAGAGATACCCTCAAGACCATGGCAAATTGTGAGCGCAGATCTGTTCTACGTTCAACAGTCGTGGTTTCTTCTAGTCGTCGACTACTATTCCAAATTTCCGTTCGTCAGGAAGCTCCACAACCTCACAGCTAGAGCCGTTGCTAAGGAGATGGAAACGCTGTTCGCAGAGAATGGAATTCCAAGAACATTACAATGCGATAATGGTACCCAATTTACGTCCGCAGAGTTCAAACAACTGGCAGACCAATACGGCCTTGAGATTGTGACATCTTCCCCCCACTATCCACGTGGCCATGGATTTGTCGAACGGCAAGTCCAAACAGTTAAGAAGACCATTCTCAAATGCAAAGAAGCCAATGAAGACATAGATCTGGCCCTGCTAGCACTACGAACAACGCCACTAAGCTCAACTGTAGCGTCGCCAGCTGAACTCTTGAACAGTCGAATGTTCAAATCTACACTCCCAGGAAAGATTTACCCGGCAAAAGACCAAGAAGAGTTCAGGGAGTGGCTTAAGGCGAAACAGGACACCCAAAGCCGCTATTACAACAGGCACACCAAAGAACTTCCTGAACTACACAAGGGTCAAGCCATTTATCTACAAGACCCCGTGAGAAAAACATGGAACCCAGCCCGAGTTATAGATCAAGGAGAAATACCTCGTTCATATATTGTCGAAACGGAAGCGCAACTCCAAAGAAACAGGATTCACCTCAGACCAAACAACGGGTCCATCAGCCCAACAAACAACTCGTCAAACAGGACCCCACAAGGGAACACAACCACACCCAGAGTCCAAACGCCTCCCAACACTGATGCACAAAGCCCTGCCTCAGCAGAATCGGAACAGGGTCCAAGGAAATCTCGCTCAGGCCGTGAAATCCGACCACCGGAAAGACTTAACTTGTGACTGCTATTTAATTAGACACTTGTGAGATATACGAATGGAAAACAGCCAATTGTGCCTCATTGATCGTTGTTTATACATGTCTATAGATAAGATGTTCAAGACCTGAATTTAGATCAGAATGACTATTTATTTATTTATTTTTTTAATATAAACATTGCTTAACAGAAGGGGATGTTACATATCGCAATAGACCCCAAAGGACTGGCACTAATATGTAAATTATTCACCTGCACTTAATATGCACATCGGCACTTGGCACTTAACACTTCGCACATGGACAACGGTTCGTACAGACATCGTTGTAAAGCAAGCAAGGATTAAAGATAAACAAGATTGAATCCGACTCTTTATTACAGATACCCCTCGTTTTTTCCTCATAAAAATGTTCAAGGATTTCTTTTGCATCATTCAACAAGTTTTGATTTATGGTAGATGGGTCTCCTTCGTATCTCTTTGCTGCTTCTTCATAAGTAGTTTGCAAAAGTTTTTCCCTAGCATTTCGTTCTGTTGCTTCTTGTTTGGAATAATAAATTGCATGGTTTCTGATTTTATATTTCAGCCAGTCCCAAATGGAGTGCTTATCTGATAGGTTATTTATGGCGGTTGTTTTCCATTCTGGAAGATTATTTTTCAGTTTATTGAAAAAAAGGTAATTTTCCTCTTCAAGAAGAGATACATTCATTTTCCAGTAGCCAGGACCTTTAACGCTTTGATGCGAATCCTTTAAAACAAGCTCAATCGCCGCGTGATCTGTTTTTATCACTGGAGAAATATCCATTGACTCAAGTCTTGCAAATTGTTTGATATCAACCAATAATCTAATCGACAAAATATTTGTGGCGAACTTTGGCTCCAGGTGTAACTTTTGGTCTGAGGATTTTTGCTTCTCCAAATATCAACTAAGTCAAGATCATTTTGCAAACATTGAATGTTGTCTATCACTTTTTTCCTTGGTACCATTACAACACCTCTTTTGTCAAACTTTGGATTTAACGGGCAATTATTGAAATCACCACCACATATAATATTTTCCTCGCAATCTAGATTTTCTTTTTGAAGCGTTTTATGTAGATTTTTGAAAAATTTGCAAGTTAGTTTGTCCTTGTTTGGGGCATAAATGTTAATTAAGAAAAAAACCTTGTCTTCTATTGCTACTTTAAGGATAATAAAACATCTGGAGGGATCTGAGACCATTTTTTGGACTGTACAATTGAACTTATTTCTAATCAACACCATAACTCCACACGAATTTGGACTTCCATGTGAATAAAAGATTTTTCCAACCCATTCATTCTTTCATTGTGTTTCTGACCCCTCCTGTGAGTGCGTTTCTTGAAGGAATATCACATCTGCTTTTCTTTTTCAACACCAATAAAAAATGGTTCGACGTTTATGAAAATTATTTATTCCCCTTACATTTAGAGAAACTAGCTTAAAGTTTGTCATGTATGTTTGTTTTGTTGTTTATCAAAGGCTTTTGCTAATCAGAGATTGCGTCTAGGAATATGCGTACATTCTTTAAAGATGTTAAGGATATTTTTCCCCTCAAAATAATGCAATATAAATATAAAAGACACATATAGAAACTTACACACATAAAAGGATAATCGAGCATTCACCAGACGTGTATCTTGTCCTTCAACAAACCATTCATGGGATCTTTTTAAAGTTTCAAGATATTTCCATAGAAAGGGAGTTCCTTGGTTTCTTTTCCTCTGTAAATTCTTCCATCTAAGATCAATTTATCAAAGTTGAAATATATATGCCTGTTGCGGATTTTGTCTCGCCTTTTTTAAAACAGGGTAGAGCGCTTTGTGGATGTCCTCGACCTCTTTTGGAAAGTCGTCTGAAAATTCAAGTTCTTGTAAAAAGACTGAATGAATTCCTTGTCCTGGTAGTGGATGAATCTAGCAATCACTGGTCTTGGACGATTCAGTAGTCTCTGATTTTTCGTCTTCTTGGGAATGCGTTGTACTTGTTCGAAGCAGATACTTCTTAACAGTGAAGATTCTTATGTTTTCGCGTCTCGTGTAGGCCTCCAACTCAATGTTTCTTCTTTGAGGGTTTCGATGTCCACATCAAGAGATTCAATGTCCTCGATGTTTTCTTCTACCATTGCTGATGTTTTCGCAAATTCTGCTTTTAGAGTTTCAATCTCCAGATTTGCAAAACCCAGAGAATCTTTTAATCTTTTAGTTACCCTCTTAGCCCACATATTTCGCTCTTTAGCGTCTTAATTTCACCGCAAGTCGCAAGAAGTTCATCGAGTTTTGCATTCATTGCATCCAGACGATGTGAATTTGAGAGTTTTGGCTCCACATGCTCGCTGTCGTCGTCTGTTTGTGAACTGTTTTCTCTGAGCCTTTTTCAACTGTCTCCGCGTTGGCGCTGGGCTCACCTTGGTCTTTTGGATTTCCCATGTTTTCAAACTAATTTAGCGATCCATGAAGGGTTTGACCGCTTCAAGTTTTAAAAGAACATCTCTTGCATTAAAGACACGTCTTGCCTCCACGGGGCTCACTGCGCAAGTTCCAAAAATACCATGCCATGAGGATTTTTGGTAACTTTTTTTTGCCATTACTGCTAAAATATTCTGCAGAAATCATCTTAATATGCGTGAGTAAGTTAGTTATAAAATGTAAGTGGAACAAGAGCAAATAAAGTTTGTTGTTATCATTAGTTACGGCCCATAATACAAATTTGTATTGCAAAAATGTTGTCACAGGTCTGACCCCAGCTGCAAAGAGCCCATTCAGCATCACTCCTTGTAATAATTTTATTGGATGTTTGACCAACTTGAGGTCATGAGCTGGAAGGTAACTTACCTGTAACATGATCACAAGCTCCCCCATTCTGACAATGGCAGTTTTTAATACAGTTTATCCCATAGTATCCTGCTGGGCAGGGCTGATGGCAAAGCACCCCAGTCCACCCTGCCTGGGTACAATTGCAGGTCCCATCTTCCTTAGAGCAAGTTGCCTTGTTTTGACATTGGCACTGACCACTACAGTTGAAGCCATATCTTCCTACTGGACAAGGTTGCTGGCATTTCCTGTGCAACATAGAGTGATATTACATAATAAATTTCTTATCATGGCCATTACATGCAAGTAGAGAAGTAATGTCTCAAAGACAGTAAAATAAATCATCAACTAATGCACTTGTAAGGTATATTGTTGTACGATGTAGTAGCAGATAAAGCCATCAGGTTAAATTTCAAGCGACTCTGACTGATCACTCTAATTTGGAAACTAAAGTCTTCACATACCCCACACTGACACCAAGTTTACACAAAACAAGGTAATCTGGAGATAATTTGGTTTTATCAACTGAGTTGATAATGTGAATTAGCCATCGTAAAGAGATTCAGAAGCTGACGTTTCGAGCGCTAGCCCTTCGTAG
>JAEMPF020011557.1:0-5000 GCA_022496165.2 Catalaphyllia jardinei
TCGAAATCGGTATATTATACCACATTCATTCTCAAACATGAATAATATTTATACCTCACATGTCAATCATCGCACTGAATATCTACAATTTTATTGGTCATCAAGTCATTGGGCGATTACCTCGTACCTAAATAAACATTTATGGTCACATAATCAGAAGCTGTGTCTGCCGTCCTAATATTTTATTGAGTCAATTCACTGATCCGATATGGCAGGATCTGTCTTGTGTCTCGCTGTTCGGCGGAAAATCAGACCCGTTTGGGTCTCGTTAATATGCATTTTTATCTCGACAAGACGCAGTCGAGTTAAAATACTGACCATATGACTAAACGTGCTCAACCTAACCAGCCTGACATTCTGCTGAAGCATATGTCAGAAAGATATGACCACATTACTAGTATGCAGCGGCTTAACGTCGTGTACAAAATGGCTATGCTTTTCGTGTTCTAAAGATAATACTTGAGAATTACACTGACAATTATGTGACTTAAAAACGTCAAGATTGTTGAATAAATTGATGATCCCAAGTGCACAGCTTCAGTGTTCTGGCAACAGCTTTGTACACTTTCCATCCGTATATACTACAACACTTTATCAACTGATGGTACAATACAGGTATCACACAATTGCCCAATCACCATCGCGGCACAATAGGTTACCATAGCAACGATACAACCAGTTAACTTTAGCTATACGTGCATATAATTCTAAAACCAGGTTTTTATTATTGACTTGTGATAAGCGTGATAAGACACAAAATACCTTCAGAAAAATCAAAATAGTCCGAGCCCTTCTTACGGAATTTTTTTTTAAACTACAAACTGTAGTTAAAAGCTTAATTACAACACACTTTCAATAAGAGTTATAACTGTGGCAAAAGCTCAGGATAATTTTGGACGTACACGATAAAGCTTAAGTAGTCCATAGTTCTAGTTAAAATATAGATAGGGCCCTACGCGCGCTCTGATTGGTCGAGAAATGTAGAAAACACTCGCCTGCGGCTCGTGTTTTCTAAATTTCCCTCGTGTTCTCAAATGACCATCGTGTTTTATCACAGTGTAATACACGGCTTAGGCTTCTTTATTTGTTAATTAGAGCACTATAGAGTTCTGTCTGTTAGGCCCTTCGTTAATTATAATGGAGCGTATGCACATGACGTCGCGGCAGCCATGTTGGTGATTCAAACCAATGTTACCGACGGCCATGTTGGTGTACCAAATTAAACCAATCCTATGGGAGTTCAACTCTTCGTATGTAAACACTTTCTTTTGTTCCACTAAATTTGCATGGCTGCTGGACACTGAGTGAATACGCTCGATACACTAGTTAGCGGATGCAATAGAGTTAAAGTTACATACATATGTAGCTAGTCAGTATTTTTAGCTTTTGTATGTGTTGACAAATAAGTATCACGAGAACTAATACCAGATTTTATGAACCAGGTACTCTGCGCACCAAACGCGTAAGTGGACAGCTGCATTGGGGTACTGCGTATACAGTTGCCAGAAGGACTATCTCATCTAGCCGCCTACGGTACAGTGTTACTAGTTCTATATAGGTCTAGTCTGGACGTCTCCATGACTAATTAATCATCGGCCATTGCCAAATTTAGGTGATTTATTTAGCGTTTGGTTGTTTCTTAGCCATACCATAAGAGACTAAATCTAAGTTGAGGTATGTCTGTCAAGAAAAATAACTACCTGCAAATGCTTACAGAGAGGTGCAATAGAGCACTTACTCCGATGTTTCAATTTTGTTTAAATTTTCAAGCAAGAACATTTTACTGATAATAGTATTGTCACTGAAAAGTAATCAAGTACTCGGGATAACATTGCCAGTCGAAAAACACGACATAGATTTGCGGGTTAGCAGTTTGATCCACCACGCTATCATATGTGTCTGTGGGATCACTTGGGTTCTTTGCAGGTGGCGTAAGAAGGCCCTGTCTTCCATCTGTGTACTCACCAACTAGGACTCTAGTGAGGTACATGTATCGAAATCCACTGACATCTGGCGGTGAATACGTAGACCTGGCTGAGTAAGAGGCATCCAATGCAAAGTAAACTCCATTTCCATACACGGTCGCTAGAAGAAACAAACTAACGGTCAGTGGAATACTTGGAGTCGATCCCAATCTCGTCACAGTTGTGGCAAACGTTGCTTACCGGTAAAAATTGATCGTGGGTCTGCTACTACGACTACTGAAAACATCGAGAGACAGGAAGAATGAAGGAATCATACTGCACTGGCTAAAGCCTGAACAACAGTAAACCAAAACAAACGATTGTTGAAGATTGCATCCTGTACCTGGATCGTACTACAACCCCTCTATTGATTTCTTCCGACCTAAAAACTCACGGTCTTCACATGCTAAGGACTTCTCTGTGACTAAATTTGATTAAAATCTACAATACAGTAAACGTCTTTTTCCTTAATTATTTCTGGTCATATATTCTCACCTTCCGATAATGCAAGATCCAAATAATTCGATTTTTTTAAATTTCCCTTGAAGATTCGAGCTACCAGGAGTCGTTTGTTCGCTGATTCATCACAGAAAAATATCACTACCAGTACCTTAATCAGCTAGTCTTCTCTTACCGTTTTTTCCATGAAAACTTCTGTTGAAGCCTGTGTGATTTATAAGCTGACAGTTATCGCCTGGTGTTCCGTGAAAAAGCCAGTGCTCATTGCTGCCCTTTCCTTCGTCCATTTTCTGCTTTCGAATTGCATACGTTCTATACAGAACTGGATTTTGGACTCGTTCGATCTTGACAATTGGGTTACTGCATGTTTTCTGGAATCTAGCCTGGACGTTTTGGTACTCCTGCACATCTTTCGAAGAATCCAGTTGATAAAGATGCACGGTCCTTTCATTACCTTGTGGATCCTTTGGTTGAACAGTCCAGTAATTTGGTACTTGCACATCTAAAAAAGAATGTGCAAAACGTTTGTTTCTTTTTCAGCTTTGGTTTTAAGCTTAAAGCAAGGATAAATTTATCTCGTATTCCTTATAGGTGTTTAGTCTCAAAGCGTATAGTCTAAAAGTGGAGCCTTCAAAGTTACTGTAGCTAGCAACCCGTACGTAGAAACCGCGTAGGTTACCTGAGTTTAAAAATAAGGGTTTCACGAATTCGAATATAAACTATGCCAATTGCGAGTGTTATGAGCCCTAATTCAGCTTTACTTAGACGAACCGTGTTAGGTTCGAACCACATCTCTAAGACTGACTGTAGTTCAAACCAGACACCCTAGGTCACCCAGACAACTCAAAGAGTTTGGTAAATATAGTAACATGAGAAAATGAGCCAAAGGTTTCAATTACTTGGAAGGGAAAAGATTGCTAAAATGTGATGCTATAAGTTGTCTTAGTGATAAAGATAAACCAGGGAAGTCTTGCACAAAGTTTAACAGAAAGCAACCAAGCTCTAAGGCTAAGGTCGTCTTGAATCTGACGGGTAAGTCGTAACCGATACAGTCTGTGAATGATAAGCTCTCCATCTGTAAGAGCAGCTAGAAAACAGCACTTTAGGCGACAAACACTAGAATAAAGGTTCTTATTTTTTTCCTGGATAAACTTTCTTACTTTTCCTATCAACTCTTTTGACTTCGGTGATGATGGTGCCATATGCGTCTTTCACCCGCATTGTGTTGAAGTCAACTTTGAAATCGTCTCCATCTTCTGAAGTTAGTGTCACTTTGTTTTTGTTATCGTGATAGGCAAGCTCAATCCTGGCATTTACTTGGCTTTCGTAAGGAACGAAGTTAGTCCCGTCATTATACATCCACTGGATATCCTTTGAAAGAGCCTCTCCTCGCTTACGCTCATGCTCTTCTTCTCGTAGTTGATGCAACATTTTGTGGATCTCCCCTGCAACGTAAAGGATATCGCCACTTTGTCCGCGCACTACGATGCGCCCCACCATTTTTTCCACCGATATTGAAACATCATATCGTTGCTCAAGTGTGTTTATTTTTCGGAAATCTCCTTTGGATAAAAGACTGACTGCTTCGTTTTCAATAGCCTGCTTTGTTGACCTCTCTTTCATAGCCTCATTGATTTCGTTCATTGCTCCTTGTAGGTCTCCACTACTACCAGCGAAGATCACAAGGTCAATATCTTTGTTGTAATCAGTTACTGGGTTCTTTTCAGTTGGGGCATCTTGATCTGAATCCCCCAGACCAAAAAATCCTCCAACTTTTGAAAAGAATTGTCTAACAATACCCGGTTTCTCAGTAATCGTTTCTCCGGTCGCTTCTTTCGTAGCCAAACGGACTTCTTCAATCATTTCTGTTTGGAAAACAATCATCTTGATAAGCTGCAAGGACGTGGGTTGCTTGTCACTGAAGTCACGAATCGCGGACAGCATTGCGTCGGCACAGAACTTCGCAGAAACTCCAAGGTTACCAGTTCCAATGGCAGGAAACGAAATTGATGAAATGCCATTTCTCTCGGCTTCCTGGAGACACTTCATTACCAAGACTTTGATGCTTCTAGTGTCCAGGGGATCTGTAGGGACTATATGGAAGATGAATCTTGCTGTCAAATTACCTGCGCTTGTAACAACAACAGAGCCTGGACGTTGATGGCCTTGTCTAGAGCACTCTCTCTGAATGGAGTCACCTCCTGACTTTAGAATAGCTGCACCTGCACCTCCCCTCCTCATATCTAGTTCAGGGTTAGATATGATGGCGATGGCATCTGTGGTCTCTTTTGTGACATCACCAGGTTGAACTTTGAAGCAAAGATTTCCCACGTTTGTTTCAAAGCGATCAGGGTTTCTTTCTCGCACTGCAGAAAAGGTGGCGGTATGAGATAATGATGCTTTAGAATGCTTAGCAGTGGCCGACAGGTGTCGTTTTCCAGTTGAATGAGCACTCTTTCTAACCGGAATTGGAAAGTTTTTGTCGTTCCTCTTTTTCAACTCTGCTTCGAAAGCGTGGACGGTTGGATGATCTTGATCGTATAGAACAAACTTGACTTCCTTGAGTGAAGTAGCAGG
>JAEMPF020011557.1:10000-15000 GCA_022496165.2 Catalaphyllia jardinei
ATTATTTGCTGATGACACTAGTATATTTTTGAACACAGTGACCTGGATGCACTTACCTCCCATCTTAACGACCAGCTCAAAAATGTTTCAACTTGTCTAAAAGCCAATAAGCTATCAATCAACGTTAAGAAAACAAAACTAATGATTTTCAGGCCAAGGCAAAAAACGTTACCTACTACAAGGCAGATAGTTTTAGAAAACAATGTACTCGAACAAGTAGACAATACTAAGTTCCTCGGAGTCTATATAGATCAGCACCTTGACTGGAAAACTCATGTAAATTTTATTGCGGCTAAGATTTCTAAATCCATCGGGTTACTTTGTAAAGCTAAATACTATTTGCCCTCAAAATCTCTTCTAACACTATATACTATGCACTTATTTATCCCTATCTTACTTACTGCAATTTAATCTGGGCCTCCACTTATGTCACCAACCTACAACGAATTTACCTACTACAGAAAAGAGCAGTCCGTACGATCTCTAAAGCTGACTACAAGGCTTCAAGTAAACCTCTTTTGCAAATTTGAAAATTATTGATGTTTTTAGTATCTACTCTTTCCAAGTAAGTTCTTTCATGTATCTATATCATAATAATGCTTTACCTATTTCCTTTACTCAAACCTTTCAAACTGGAAGCCAAATTCATCAATATTCAACAAGATTCTCTGACTATTACCGACCTCATACCTGTAGAAAAAATATTAAGAAATTTTCGATCCTGTTTCAAGGTCCTAGAATATGGAATTCATTACCGTTCGACATCAAAAATGCCCCGTCTTTTACTGTATTCAAGCGTATGATCAAACCATTTTTAAGGGTAAGACAGAATGCAACCTAAATACCTTAACAACTCATAACTATATTTTCCTCTAAAAGCACTTATATACCTAAATAACCCACTTTTCATATTTCTTAAAATGCCGCCTAGTGTAAATTTACTATTCTATTCTTCATAAACTCGGCTTCTTGGAGATTTCCCCGCCATCATTGTTCCTCCCAAGTAATTTGCAAATTTTAAATTTAATATTAGTTTACTTATTAATTATCGTTTTTCTTATGATTGTATTTCGTTGTGTGTGGCAAAAAAAATTAAATAAATAATAAATAAATAAATAAATAGACTTGTGAATTGACACAACGAAATAAACAGTTAAAAAAACTATTTAAAAAGCACTTTACCACCTTTATTTTGCTCAGTATTAACAATTTCAACATTATATATTTAAATTCACTATGTATTTATTCTTTCCTCTTTTATTCTAAACTTCTTTTTATCTTAAAATAAAAGTATTAATCAAAGGGCATATACTTAGTTCACTATATTTTGCTCTTTCCATTTTTTTTTCACTGCATACGTTTTGTAAAATTTATTCTATTTATGTTGTTAAGTGGAAAAATAAAAAAAAATGCAATTAACACAATATTTTAGCCCTGAAGTACAACCCACTGGAACAAAAAAAATCCCTGACTTTTCACCGACGGTAAAGCAATCTTTACTGAACCTGCAAGATGACTATTCGTGCAATGAATATACAAAAATAGGGACAGCGGAGATCATTTTTGAAACAAAATTACCTTGTTTACAAAAAACAACTCTTGAAATAATTTGCGGCAACCGTAAAACTCCCTGATTTTCCAATTCAAGCAATTGAAGCCCTTTTTCTCAGGCTTCTTCTTTCCAATTTACGACCACTCTTCACTTTCATCTACAGTCGCGGTACAAATATGAATTAATTCAGATATGTCACATTTGATCATGGTGTTGACCTGACCTGATAGAAAATTCTTTGACTTTTCCCTGACAGTTTATAAGATCTAATTTTCCCTGCCTTTTCCCTGACCTTGGAAACCCTGTATGAATACCTGTTCTTTGGCCAGGTCGCTGCTTTTCACTGTGATACGAATTCCTTGAGTTGTTAAGGATCTTGGAGTCCTCATCATTGTCATCCCCTTTCCTCTTTCAACTGTTCCAGGCACAGTGGTTGAAGGTCTGCTACTGTTTTGATCGGTAAAATTCCTCTCTGTTCCAAATCTCTTCCTCAATTCATCCGCGAACACCTTTACTGTTGCGTCATCGTTGTTGATAAGATGAATCTCTGATAGCTTGCTATCTGGGTTTTCTTTGCAAAATTGGAGGACAGTATTCAAAATGACTTCAGCACAGAGATCACGAGGAAAGCCGAAGACGCCAGAACTGACTGCTGGAATTGCAATTGATCTCAGGTGTTTTGCCTTTTCAAGAGAACTTGCAATTGCACCCCTCAGGTAACGTTCCTTCTTCCTTTCTTCTTCATCTCTTTTTGCTCTGTCCGCTTTGGAATTCCATCTTGGTCCATAAGCATGGATAACGATTTTACACGGCAACATTCCAGCAGTGGTGACATGCGTATGACCTTCAAGGAGGGGACCATTTGCCAGTACATAATCGTCACACTCGTCTTGAATCTGTTTACCACCTGCTTTTACAACAGCTGCTGCAAGGCCTCCAATGTGTTTTAGATCGCCATTAGCTGCATTAACAATGGCATCTACACGATCTTTCGTTATGTCGCCTTTCATGACTGAAATAGTCTTCCTCTCTTTCGTGGAGTAGCTACAAACAGACTCCTCGTTCGACCGTGCTTCTTCTTCCTGAGTCTCTAAATCAGCCAAGGCTTCTTCCTCGTTACGTTCGGTGGTCAAGATAACACACTTATTGTTATCCTCTACTAATTTTAGGAATATTGGACCTTTGTCGCCTGAGAAAAATTTCTTCATTCCGGGTTTGTCAACTGGAACGGAGTCTTTCTTAATAGCATTAATGACTTCTTGAAGTTGTGGCAAGCCCTTCTCTAGTCCTTCGGCGGTGCCAGAAACTTCAATCCCTTTACAATCAGCAGTGACTCTCATGTCAATTGAACAACTGGAAAGTTCTCTTTTAATGCCATCAAGCTTGTGTTTCCACACTGTGGAAATGAATTTAACAGATCCTTCCTCTGCTTGGACTGTGGTGTGTAAAATTGTGTTGATATCCAAAAACGTCTTTACTGCATGGTAACTTTCTTCAATATCTTTGGCAATTCCGCTGACCCATATGTTGCTGCCATGATTATCAACTGTTATTCCAACTTTAAATCTTGATGTCAATGAAGACTGAAGATCTTTCCATTTGCGGGTTCTAAGCACTTGGGCATTCTGAGGTGTCAAATGATGACTCTTCTCACCGATGATACTCTGCAACTCATTTTCTGCTTCTTTGGTGTTCCTGGAATCAACACCAACCAGCTGAACCTCGTTGGAGCTTTTACTTTGATCAAAAAGGACTACCGCTTGTATGGATTTCTTTCTTAACAGGTCCTGTATGAATCCAGAAACGTCTGGCCTTTTTAAAACATTAATGATGTTGGTCGGTAGCTCAGTTGTCAGCTCGACTACCTTCGACGTAAAAGTGAATAATTCCAGTTTGACCTCCTGAAGAAGTTTTCTAGGACCTTTCAAGCATAGTTTTTGACCGTCGCGGTCAACGCTGATGCTCAAATGGCGGTGCTTCTCTGGAAGTGTTTGACACAAACCTGACATTTCTAATAGAATAAGCCTGGGCTTTGGGATGTTGGTTTCAGTGACATGTACCACAGACTTCATGAGTTCGGTATCTTCTTTAACGTCGTGAATCAACCCTTGCAACTTCTGCTGTTCTTGATCCACGTGCGCCTGTTTCCCAACAAACAGGGCTATTCGTCTGTGATCATCAAAAGAGACCACAAAATTAGATGGTCTTTGAGTGGAGTTGTGCTCGTGCCAACGTTGTGCTATCTCGTCGAAGATTTCTGAATCAATGTGAATTTCCTCTTTCTTAAAGCTATGCAAGAAACGTTCCAAGATCTCTGTCTTTTCCTTCCACGACTGGTCAGAGTTCTTTTTGCCTTTTTCTGAAGGAGAGATAGTGATGATCGAGTTCTGAGAATCCTCTGATAGTTCAGCAAGTACTTCTTGTTCTTTGAGCATCGTTTGCAGTTCATGCTCGTGACTCATCTGAATATATTTAAAGACTTCTTGATCAAAAGGAATTTCTGTTTTCTTCGTGGTTTTATCTTCGAGGAAAGGGTAGTGTGGCTTCACTTCCAAGTCTTGTCCTTCAAGGGTGTGGCCTTGGGTTTGATTCTTGGCCATGACATTTTGAACACCTGTAAAGTAAAGAGATGATAAGGTGATGAGACTGGATAAGACTCTTTGGAAAATACAACTTTAGTCATTAGTGTTTTACTGTGCAAATGCCCCTAATTTTGAGATCTTTTAAGTTTTATTTTTTGTTGTAAAGTAAAATACGTTTTTGGAAGTTGTCCTTCAGTAGCATCTGCAATAACAATAGAAAAGTTTAAATGAACTTGAAACTTCTTTTAAAATTGAGGGCTCAATTATTCTAACAGTAGTTTCGGCCTTGTGTGAACTTTTGTTATTTCGAAATACGTTTTTTCAGCATTAATTCATAACTGATGTTGCCTACCTTGGGTTAAGGAAATAAAAGATACATAACTGTTTGTCAAGACAACTAAAATTTTTAACATCGAGTGATCTGTAACTGTGTTAGTTTGCGGCTTGTCGGTTTATTGGTAAAAAAAAAACAACAAAACAAACGAACAGGCCCCTGGTGGACTTTGCTGGCATCTCGTCACAAATTCACCACCTTGCCACATCAATCAATGTTACTGTTGATCATCGTGGTAGATGCAACAATTACCGTTTCTCTCACGAAGCAGTCAATACTATGTAGATAGGGACGTTTCGACGGTTTACGCAATAACAGCCGAACTTAATTCGTGATATAAATAGTGCCGTGCAATCAGTCTACTTCATCGCCTGAAGAATACTGGCAGAAGGCAGTCGAAACGTCGCGATCTGTATCTACCGGGCTATATCTCAAGTGACTATACCATGAGACAAAAGATAGAACACTTTACTAAAAAGTCAATGATTTAAAAAACACTAAAGTTATCAAGCCTTTTTATTTCTGACACCAA
>JAEMPF020011558.1:0-13170 GCA_022496165.2 Catalaphyllia jardinei
TCCGAGTCCAAGACACCGTCAGGTTGGGAGTTTGGCTGGGGCGGCACATCTGTCAAATGATAACGCAGGTGTCCTAAGGTGAGCTCAGTGAGAACAGAAATCTCATGTAGAACAAAAGGGTAAAAGCTCACTTGATTTTGATTTTCAGTATGAATACAAACCGTGAAAGCGTGGCCTATCGATCCTTTAGTCTTTAGGAGTTTTAAGCTAGAGGTGTCAGAAAAGTTACCACAGGGATCAAAACTGGCGCCCCTAGGCCACACAAGGTCACCCACCCACGACCCACCCTCCACTAAACACACCAACACACACACCCACCAACTGGCGTACTCTCATTGGTAGGGGTGGTGTCGGACTTTCTAGATCCGTAAGAACGAGAAGTAAAGTGCAAAAAAGGTAGATGTTCACCAGAGTCTCGGGGTGTCGTGATGTCGACTCGACGACGAAAGGCAGGTGTGATTTTTGGTCACTGAGACAGCCACCAACTGGCATAGTTATAGTCGTAACAGTGGTATCGGGAATTCTAATGTACGAGAATCACAAAAAAACGACAGAAAAAAGGCAGTCGGGAGTCGAGTGGAACCCGGCTGAGCAGAGTCTCACGCTGTCGTGATATCCAGTGGAGCAGGAAAGTCAGCTGTCATGTTTGATAACTGAGATAGTTATATTCGTAGCAGTGGTATCGGGAATTGTAATGCATGAGAATCAGAAGAAAAACGACACAAAAAAGGCAGTTGCCAGTCGAGTGGAACTTGGTTGACCAGAGTGTCACGCTGTCATGATATGCAGTCGAGCACGAAAGTGAGCTGTGATTTTTCATTACTTACGCAGCCAGCAAGTCGGGTAGTTTTATTTGTAGCAGTGATGTTGCGATTACTAGATGTACAAGAATCAGAAGAAAGGGATAAAAAAAGGCAGTGGCTAGCGAAGTTGAACGTGGTTGCCGGAACTCTTGTCACATTGTGACATCGTGATGTCGAGAGCATGGAAGGTAGGTGTGATTTTTCGTTTTCACCAAGGTACAGATAGTCCAGGTGTGAAATGGTCTTATGTTGTAGCAGGTGTGTACAAGTAGGCACAAGCTGTGGGGTAATTTTTCAGGAAAAAACTTTTCTTTTCAGTGTTTTTTGTATGTCGGATGGTGGTACTTGCAATTTGTGGAACCATGAGAAGCGGAAAAAAGGAGAAAAAAAGGCACACGTGCGACAAGTCGAACGCAGTTCGTTGGACTCTGATGCCGTCGTTATCTCCAGTTGGTCATTGTTGCTACGTTAGACTTTACGATTTTCTTGCGAACATAGTTACTTTGCTGCTGATTTGGATGGCAATGTTGCTTTTGTTAGATTTCGTTTCCGACTTGTTGCAAACGGTAGGTTGTAACAGTAATAGACAATAAGAGACACAGAGTTTATCGCTAGAGAATAGACTTTATTAAGTGTTTAACAGGAAGGTACTCTTTGTATTAGTGACGAAGGGATCCTTTTTGCTGTTAAATGTGTGATATGGTGCCGCGTCAACTGTCTCAACAACTGTTGAATAAAAGAAGATGATGTCAGGAGTTAAACGTGTCAAATGAAGGTAGTGATAAAAGCAGTGGTGTGGAATAGGTTTCTCCAGTCCCCCTGCTTTCAAATGCAGTATTAACCGGCATGAAAACGTACAGTAAGCTGGCAGTGACTGAAAAATGAAGTTTCATTCGATTTTCGTGAAATTCAAGTGCACACAAGCTACGATTGGCCGCGTGTCAAACTACGATCTTGGGGAGTGGATTTACTAAGAAGATTAGTAGGTTTGTCTTGGTCACCACTAAGTGAAAAGTTAATTGTCGTTAGCGTTTTATAGCACTCAGCTCACTGCAAGTGATCACTCGGTGGGTATCATCGAGGGACTACCTCGACTCATTGTCGCTGGGATTAATTCCATAAAGAGTATTCAACACGAAGTCGACTATTTCGATGTTTTTATTTACAATTGTAAAGCAGAGGGAGGTCTAGTTGTTTCCAAACTGGGCCCTGTAGACCTCCCCCTTGAAAATAAAGTTATTTACGATTGTCGTTGGTCTCCGTGGTCTCCTGCGTTGACGGCATTCTCGCCGGATATGGCCTTTTTTGCCACAGTTGTAACATCTTTCTGCAAAAGTGCAAGATTGATTTGTTTCTGTTTTGACATGGTTGGTATTTTTTCCAAAGGCTGTAACCATATACTTACTGTTCTGGTTTGGGTTGTGTGCAGGGGATCGGGACCTCGATCTGGAGTGACGATTTGCTGCTCCACCTCTGTTTCCACGTGCATCCGCGTCTACCTGGACCTCCGGTGCATTCGCTGGTTCGAGAGGTTCTGCTGCTACTTCCGAGCAGTTGGGTGGACTGGAAGCGAGGGATATTACTTCCATTGGCGTTTGAATGTCCTCGTTTTCTTCTTGCAGAATGTGCATGTCTAAATCTAGGTCAAAAGGAACTTTTTACTTACCATTCACACTGCGAAAGATAGCTTTTGGAACTTACCGTTTTCTTCGTGTGCCATGATTCTACAAGAAGAAGGAAAATCACTGTGACAAACTTCTTCAATACTGTAGTCTCCGTTCGTACCTCTCAACCTGTTATTCCGGGAGAGCGAACGTCTTGGATAGCTTAGTACTGCTATCTTTAAATTCTATTGCATCTAGTGCTCAAATTCAGTCCTGCTCGTCTTTGCTGTCTGAGATCTCTTCTGTTTCACCATGTGACTGCTGTGTGGGATTCACCTGCGAATACTCCTCAATTGGCGTTTTCTGAGTCACAAAGATTTCTTCTTCTAACTCGTCATCGAGTTCCACCCAAGTGTCTTTCTTTACTCCGTTGTTCCGCGCTTTCTGTTGAGTCGCAGCTTTCGTAGCCTTCTCGTTTGTCTTTCTTTGGCGAAGACTTGCGAGTGTCTCGTTGTCATCCGTGTCCGTACTGGAAGATTCCAAGATGTGTTGCACTGATTTAGTGCTAACTGTCTGTTTCGGTGTTTCTTTGTTACTCCTGCTGTTGGGTTTAGCAGCAATGTTTTGTCTGACAGGAGGCTGTTTACCTGTTTTCGATCTGGCAGACTTGAGCGTTTTTTGCATCTGTCTTTGCATATCGTCGGATTCTTCCGATTCTTCCGATTCTGAGCTTTCTGGTGATGGTTCTTTGCGCCGTGTTTCCAACTTTGATCTTCTGTTTCTACGTTGGTCAGAGGGCGAAGATTGTTCAGTTTCTTCTGGGGTTTCCTGTTCCACGTATCTAGAGACCGTCTGTCTGCTTGTTCTTCCTGCAGTTCTACTTCTGGTCAGTCTTCCTTGGTAGTCAACTGGTTCTACTTCCGATCTAGATGTCTCAGGGTCAGGCCTATCGTGTCTTCTCTGACGTGTTGTTGTCATTCTTTGAATAGCAGGCAAGTCCACTTCTTCATCAGACGCAGACGAGTTGGTTCTTGTTCTCCTTTTTGTGGCCTTGCTCTTTTGCTGTCTCTCGATTTGTTGACGTTCCTCTTCAGAATGGTACTCGTGAGTTTTACTAGTTGTCTTGGGTCGGGTCTGTGTCGTCGTTGACTTACTTCTTCCAGAACTTTTTTTGGCCCTGAGTGGTGCTTGCTGTTCCGGACTTGAAGTGCGTAACAGTTCGGCTGTTTTTGAACTTTGCAACTGCCGCTGAGTGGTGTAACGTCTTGTGCCAGTCTTTGTGGCCGACTTACGCGCTGACTTTGACTGTCCTTGTTTCTGTTGTTGCTGGGAACTATCGCAAGCTGAAGGAGATCTTGTTCTGCTAGTTCTCCTAGTCTTTGAACGCGGTTCGTGTTGACTATGTCGAGATGGCCTTCTTTTTCCACTAGATTGGTCGAGTTCTTCAAGTAGACGTTGCCTGGACCGCACATCTCTTCTTCTTATGTGAGTACCGAAGATTTCCTGTTTCAGATAGGTCAGCATGCCTTCTAGAGTCGGGTTCCTCTTGAACTGTCCATCTTTGCCTTGTTCATGCTGAGACATGGACGCGAATTCTTGTGGATTCGTCATTAGCAGCTGTAGCTGGCGGATGTTGTTAATAGTCGTGTACAAGTACATTGCCATCTCTTCCGTTCTGTTCAACATCTCTTCCATCCTGTCGTTCGGCTCTATCATGAATCTTACGAGACGTTTTAGGTCTGACTCTGTGGGCGCCTGTCCAGATTGTCCACGGTTATTGAACATTTCGGACAGTTCCTTCACTTCTTCTAGATGATCGATGACGTCGTCTAGATCGATTTGCCTCGATAGACTTTTGATCAACGGTGGACACATTTCCAGGGCCTCTCCGAACTCCGACATGCCGATGGAAGGTCTGTTCAGCATTTCGCATGTGTTCGGTTTCATGATGCTAAGCAGCTCCTTCTCTTCGAAATAATCATCCCTTTTCTTAATACCATAAGGAATCATGAATTTGCGACTAACGTGGTTGTACCAGCTGACCCCTGCGGTCTGCGTCTTACCGCTATAAGTAGACTTACCGTAAGAAGACATCTGTGACGTCAAAAAAAAAAAGATTAGGTCAGTTTCGGGTAGTACTTTAGTCACTTGGATCTAGCTGTACTGGCAGATATTGCTGAACCGAAGTTCTATGCATAAAAAGCAGATCGTCATGTTTACGTATGCGAGAGAGTGCTACATAGGCGCCTCCTTTGGGTACTTTTTCGCAATCTAGCCAAACGATGATTTTTTTCATGTTTTGACCTTGAATCTTGGTGATAGTAGTCGAATATGCTGGAGTTAAGGGATAAACAGTCCTCCGGTTGCCATCTTGATCGACAAGTGTGACTGGATATACGCAACAAATGTATCCTTTAGGGTGTAGTAGAAACACAGAAGCGGTTTCTCGATACAGCACAGTTGCTAGCTGACCGTTTACCACTCCGTTATCTTTGTCCCTGTTTTGAGTGATGACCACCTTTAATCCTCTGTACAAGGGCGCTTTTAGAAGGTCGCTGTCATACGTCACCTCTCCAAAGTACGCTTCTGTGTCGAACAACGTCAGAGCGATCCTGTTGACTCTATTTGTGGACTTGGTAGACACTGTCAACACCTGAGCTTCTGGTTGGTCTACTAGCACTTTTCTGATTTCTTTGTCGGAAATGTCACTTTTGTCGAAGATTATCCTGTCTGCCTCTAGCTGATCTAGTAAACGTTGATTCGGCTTGTAATATCGTAGTGTGTCAAGGATTGCTGCATATTGTGGATCTTGACATCGATGCTGAGTTACAAAGTTGACTTTGCTGCACACAGTGTAGAACTCCTTGCGCTCTAGGATGCTAGTAGCAGCTTGGACCCTTCCGTCTACTGTCTCGATCGGCTGTTGTTGTTGACTGTCGCCGCATAGTAGCACCACTGGTCTTATGTAGAGTTGCTGTATAGTGTTCATGATGTGTTGAAAGATCTTCAGTGGCACCATGGAAATTTCGTCTATTACCAGCAAGTCAGCATTTACGAGTTGCCAATTTATGCGAGGTGTCTCCACAGAATCCACTGGGTACTTGAACAAAGCGTGTACTGTGTCAGCCGAGAAATTGTCTTCCGTGAATTTTCCACGATATGTGGAAGCTAGGAATCCAGTAGGAGCGGCTAGTTTGACATTGTAGTCCTGTTCCAACGTACTGGTGACCACTTTGCAAACAGCGTGTGTCTTGCCTGTTCCGGGTTTTCCATTTATCAAGATGAACTTCTTCCAGTCTTGTGTAGGCGATGACGTAGCCGGTGCTTCCTGCAGATCTTCTTCAACTGTTTCATCAGAATTGTCCGAGTCCAACAGATGTTCTTGCTGTCTTTCCGGAACATCTTCGTAACACTGTTTACGATCTTCCATGGCCTGTCTTATCATACGAAGAACTCTCTGCTGTTCTGGACTCAATTCGGTCAGTTGTTCAAGTTCTTGCTGGTACTGTCCTATAGTTCCTACCACTCTTCTCTGCCACAGATGGATGAAGTCGATGCGACTGCGGACGTGTTGGACAACGTTCATGACGTATTCCTCTTTGTTTCCGTGTGACGAAAAGTATTCTTTGACTCTTTCGGAGTCGTTCCACAGATCTGGAGAGAGAAGCCAAGCTGCTGCGAAGCATTTTATAGGCGCAGGTAAGCTGGTGTCATCTGGATGATAGAGATCTTCTGGCTTTCGGTGAGCCACGTGCAACACGTTGTACTGATGAAAGAACTGGTCTGCAAATACACTTCGCATCTTGGTTCCAACCAGTGTGGTCGTACCTTGTTTATAAAGCTTTGGAGGTTTCTTGTTTGCGTCGTACATCCGCAGCCACTTGAGAAAACCAAGCTGTTCCTGTGTCTTCGGCCTGTCCAGATAGGCTTTGTAGACTTTACCAATTTCTGTTGCACGGGTAGGGACAGTGATGGACTTCGTTCTCGAGTTTGTCCAGGCTATCTTTTGACTGCTGAGCGACATCCACATTTCTGGTTCCAGAGGTCTCAAAGCTCTCAAATGACGATACGCTGCTTGGTAAGGTCCGACGTGCAAGGAGAATAACGCGTCGTTGCTGTAGGCATCGTGCCACTTTGACACGTAGCTTGCGACGTACTTGAGAATCATGCCTTTCCCGTCGGACGATTGTACATCCATTCTGCATTTCAAAGATGGTAGTAACGTCGACATGTAGGCACGTAGATTCAATTCGAATGCATCTGCTGGATGATAAAAAGACAAACTTGTGGTTCCTTGCTCACTAGTTACTTCAGTGGCTGTTGTCTTCAAGTGTAACGCGGAACTGTTCGATTTTTGCAGATCACTGGCTAGGTACGCTAACTCTGGCTTGTCCCATGGCACATCTGCTCTAAACACGTTCAATTTCATCTTGGTCATATCTGAAAGCCATACTAGCATATGTAGATGCACTGTACCTCGATCCTGGAATTCAAACCGATAGAAGTAAGTTTTGACGTTCTTCTTGTCCTTTTTGTAGTCGTAGTTAAACACTTGAGTAGTCCATCGATTACAGTTGGAACCAGTGAGATGTCCGCGAACCACTTGCTCCAGGACATTCACAATGTGGATCGTTTCAAATGCAGACAAATTAGTGGGGCCATGACCGGTGTCTTGTCTTAATTTCTCTAGCCAAGGAGGTTGCGGGAAGGTCCATTCGAATGGAGAAATCGTGATGAACAAGTCAGGATGTCCAAACTGCTTGACTGCGTCCATTAAATAGCGGTGTTGCCATCTCCAGTATTCAGTCGAGAATGTCTTACTTTCCAATGCTTTATTAGGAGTGCATTTCATTTTCTTACCTTGTGATATTGCTCCACTGACAGTCTGCCACAACCACAGGTCGTAATGAAAGTGAAGAAGTTCGTGCGTGAGACCATAATCTGCTATTTCGGACATTACCTTAGTCATGTAGGAGATCTTGCTGCTCAAACGAGATTCTCTTCCATCTAGTACTGTTTCACACCAAGACTTGAAAGGGTACAACTGCGGCCAAAGGCAACATTCCACTCCAGTACGCTGTCTGTAATCGTACAAATTGAACCTCTCTTTTCCAACTTCTTCTTCCCTCTTCTTTATGAAATGGCAGTAACAACTTTCGGAACTGTTCATCAAGTATGAATACGCTTTCTGGCATCTTCTTTTGCTACGGCCACCAAGTTCTCCAATTTTTTCTTCCGGTGTCTTTTGGCTCCAAGTTAATCGGAACATGCCACCTTTTCTCCTGTATCCGTGTTTCTGTCGCTCATAGTCACCTGTGTGGATGTCCAAGGGTCTTAATGCTCTTACCTCATGCTCCGAAAGATTGTGTAGTTCCTCCGGAACATCTTCAAATTTCGGGACAACGTACCTGTTCTTTTCGCAAGTACAAGTCTTGTAAGTTTTGACTTCCGGACGTTTGGAAAGGTTCGGCATCATCTTGGTCGTATACAACTGTTTACACCTGTCGCAATACGTCCAGCTGGAGTGTACCATCCAGAATTCCAAGTCTTGTGCTTCTTGCTCAAAATAGGAAGTTGACGCTTCGGGTCGTTGTTGCTTATCTGCTAAACTATTTGCGAAATCGCGCTTTTTGCTTGCTGTAGTTTCTGCGCGATTTGCAATTTCTTCATGCAGACGTTCAATTCTATTTGCTCTTTCTACATCTCTAGTTAAATATTTCCATACTCTTTTAGCCCAGAAGTTCAATGATAAAACATCGGTCCACTTTGTCATCTATTAGTTAACAAAATTCAAAGTTAAGTCTTTGAAATATTGAGAGAAAAACCAGGCAATTTAGTCTTTCTTTTATAAACTAACTCGACGAATGTTTGCAGTTATGTTTATTTATGGACAAATATTATTTCTTTACACTGTTTCATATGTTCATTGTTGACATTGTTTTTCTCCTATTTTGATCCTTGTAGAATAACCGGTTTTGTTTTGTTTGAATCTTTTTCTGTTTCAACGTTTCATTGTACTTAAAGTAATCATTTGCATTCTAGGCCAAAAGCGTAGTAGAATATAGCTAGTATTGATTATTCTAGTTACTTACAATTCCACTCTTGATGATGATGTTTTCTACAAGGAAATGTCAAAAAAAAATGTTAATCCTTGTACTTCGATATGTGACTTGAATAATATTTTTTTCATTGCACTTTGAATTTACTCTAGGTATATCGTACACACTCCTAACAGAAGCTTTATTTGCGAACAATACGGTGGAGTTTCCGAAGACAAATTGACGGACGACTACACATCATGCAAGGACTAAGACCACAGACGAGACTGCTGTGTGGATGGCCGTTGAACTTAATTAACAAGCTCTCCTGTTGTTGAAAGTGCATACAGTTGAAAAGATCATAACTGCACTTTCCTTTGCTTTGATTGGACATGCAATACACCGCTGGAAAGCTTAGACAATTCGTTTAGTGTTGCATTTGACAGCGACTTTTGTCAGTGCAACTTGAAAAATGTTTATGTCCACTTTGTTTTAACAGAGTTCACGATGAAACAGACCATTGGAAAGCTAAATGAATAACCAAGTACACGATATCTGTTTGCTTTTCAGCCACCGCAAACGGAATTGTTACCGTATCTGAGTTGAATGATATTTTTTTAATTGCACTTTGAATTTACTGTGGTTAATGGTACAGACTCCTAACAGAACCTATGTTTGCGAAGAATACAGTGCAGTTTGCCAAGACAAATTTATGGACGAGTACACGTTACAGAAGCACTAAGACTGCAGACGAAACTGCTGTCTGGACGGGCGTTGAACTTAATTAACAAGCTCTTCTGTTGTTGAAAGTGCATACAGTTGAAAAGATCATAACTGCAGTTTCCTTTGCTTTCATTGGACGTGCAATACACCGCTGCAAAGCTTACACAATTGGTTTAGTGTTGCATTTGAGAGCCAGTTTTGTCAGTGCAAGTTGAACAATTTTTATGTGCGCTTTGTTTTAACAGAGTTCACAATGAAACAGACCGTTGGAAAGCTAAATGAATAACCTAGTACACGATATCTGTTTGCTTTTCGGCGAGCGCAAACAGAATTGTTACCGTATGTGAGTTGAATAATATTTTTTTAATTGCCCTTTGAATTTAGTGTGGTTAATGGTACAGACTCCTAACAGAACCTTTGTTTCGAAAGAATACACTGCACTTTCCGAAGAGAAGTTTACAAATGACTACACATTGATGCAAGCACTAACAGCGCACACGACACTGCTGTGTGGACGGCCACTTAATTTCATTAAGAAACTGTCATGTTGTTCAAAGTGGATAAAGTTCGAAAGATGATAACTGCAGTTTCCTTTGTTTTCATTGCACATGCAATGCACCGCTGGAAAGCTTACACAATTCGGTTAGTGTTGCGATTAGTGTTGAGAGCGAGTTTTGTCAGTTCAAGTTGAAAAATTTTTATGTCCACTTTGTTTTAACAGATTTCACAATCAAACACACTGTTGGAAAGCTCAATGAATAACCTAGTACACGATATCTGTTTGCTTTTCGGCCAGCGAAAACAGAATTGTTACCGTATGTGACTTGAATGATATTTTTTTAATTGCACTTTGAATTTAGTGTGGTTAATGGTACAGACTCCTAACAGAACCTATGTTTGCGAAGAATACAGTGCAGTTTGCCAAGACAAATTTACAGACGACTACACATTACGGAAGCACTAAGACTGGAGACGAAACTGCTGTCTGGACGGCCATTTAACTTAATTAACAAGCTCTCGTGTTGTTGAAAGTGCATACACTTCAAAAGATCATAACTGCAGTTTCTTTTGTTTTCATTGGACATGCAATACACCGTTGCAAAGCTTACAGAATTCGTTTAGTGTTGCGATTAGTGTTGAGAGCGAGTTTTGTCAGTGCAACTTGAAAAATTTTTATGTGCGCTTTGTTTTAACAGATTTCACAATCAAACACACTGTTGGAAAGCTGAATGAATAACCTAGTACACGATATCTGTTTGCTTTTCCGCCAGCGAAAACAGAATTGTTACCGTATGTGAGTTCAATAATATTTTTTTAATTGCACTTTGAATTTAGTGTGGTTAATGGTACAGACTCCTAACAGAACCTATGTTTGCAAAGAATACAGTGCAGTTTGCCAAGACAAATTTACAGAGGACTACACATTACGGAAGCACTAAGACTGCAGACGAAACTGGTGTGTGGACGGCCGTTTAACTTAATTAACAAGCTCTGCTGTTGTTGAAAGTGCATACAGTTGAAAAGATCATAACTGCAGTTTCCTTTGCTTTCATTGCACCTGCAATACACCGCTGCAAAGCTTACACAATTCGTTTAGTGTTGCATTTGAGAGCGAGTTTTGTCAGTGCAAGTTGAACAATTTTTATGTCCGCTTTGTTTTAACAGAGTTCACAATGAAACAGAGCGTTGGAAAGCTAAATGAATAACCTACTACACGATATCTGTTTGCTTTTCGGCGACCGGAAACAGAATTCTTACCGTATGTCAGTTGAATAATATTTTTTTAATTGCCCTTTGAGTTTAGTCTGGTTAATGGTACAGACTCCTAACAGAACCTATGTTTGCGAAGAATACAGTGCAGTTTGCCAAGACAAATTTATGGACGAGTACACGTTACAGAAGCACTAAGACTGCACACGAAACTGCTGTCTGGACGGCCGTTGAACTTAATTAACAAGCTCTTCTGTTGTTGAAAGTGCATACAGTTGAAAAGATCATAACTGCAGTTTCCTTTGCTTTCATTGGACGTGCAATACACCGCTGCAAAGCTTACACAATTCGTTTAGTGTTGCATTTGAGAGCCAGTTTTGTCAGTGCAAGTTGAACAATTTTTATGTGCGCTTTGTTTTAACAGAGTTCACAATGAAACAGACCGTTGGAAAGCTAAATGAATAACCTAGTACACAATATCTGTTTGCTTTTCGGCGACCGCAAACAGAATTGTTACCGTATGTGAGTTGAATAATATTTTTTTAATTGCCCTTTGAATTTAGTGTGGTTAATGGTACAGACTCCTAACAGAACCTTTGTTTCGAAAGAATACACTGCACTTTCCGAAGAGAAGTTTACAAATGACTACACATTGATGCAAGCACTAACACCGCACACGACACTGCTGTGTGGACGGCCACTTAATTTCATTAAGAAACTGTCATGTTGTTCAAAGTGGATAAAGTTCAAAAGATCATAACTGCAGTTTCCTTTGTTTTCATTGGACATGCAATACACCGCTGCAAAGCTTACACAATTCGTTTAGTGTTGCGATTAGTGTTGAGAGCGAGTTTTGTCAGTGCAAGTTGAAAAATTTTTATGTCCACTTTGTTTTAACAGATTTCACAATCAAACACACTGTTGGAAAGCTGAATGAATAACCTAGTACACGATATCTGTTTGCTTTTCGGCCAGCGAAAACAGAATTGTTACCGTATGTGAGTTGAATGATAGTTTTTTAATTGCACTTTGAATTTAGTGTGCTTAATGGTACAGACTCCTAACAGAACCTATGTTTGCGAAGAACACAGTGCAGTTTGCCAAGACAAATTTACAGAGGACTACACATTACGGAAGCACTAAGACTGGAGACGAAACTGCTGTGTGGACGGCCGTTTAACTTAATTAACAAGCTCTCGTGTTGTTGAAAGTGCATACACTTCAAAAGATCATAACTGCAGTTTCCTTTGTTTTCATTGGACATGCAATACACCGCTGGAAAGCTTACACAATTCGTTTACTATTGCATTTGACAGCCACTTTTATCGGTGCAACTTGAAAAATTTTTATGTGCGCTTTGTTTTAACAGATTTCACAATCAAACACACCGTTGGAAAGCTAAATGAATAACCTAATACACGATATCTGTTTGGTTTTCGGCGAGCGCAAACAGAATTGTTACTGTATGTGAGTTGAATAATATTTTTTTAATTGCACTTTGAATTTAGTGTGGTTAATGGTACAGACTCCTAACAGAACCTATGTTTGCAAAGAATACAGTGCAGTTTGCCAAGAGAAATTTACAGAGGACTACACATTACGGAAGCACTAAGACTGCAGACGAAACTGCTGTCTGGACGGCCGTTTAACTTAATTAACAAGGTCTCGTGTTGTTGAAAGTGCATACACTTGAAAAGATCATAACTGCAGTTTCCTTTGCTTTGATTCGACATGCAATACACCGCTGGAAAGCTTACACAATTCGTTTACTCTTGCATTTGACACCCACTTTTATCGGTGCAACGTGAAAAATTTTTATGTGCCCTTTGTTTTAACACATTTCACAATGGAACACAGCGTTGGAAACCTAAATGAAAAAGGTACTACAGTAAAGCTGTTTCCTTTTCAGCGACCGGAAGCACAATTCTTACCATGGTGCCGTAAATCGGTAAAGGTTTATCAAGTTACAAATTGTAACTCACGGATAGGACTTGAAAATGCTTAGGAAAGTCAGAACTTTCGTTTACTTCAATGAAATCGCACATGTAATACAGCATTCAAAAGGAAATTCAACGACGTATAACACTGTTTATTCTGTTGAAACGTTGCGTCAAGCAGTAATTGTTATTTTCGAGCCGTAAAAACCAAAGTAGCTAATTTTGGCGATAAATTCCATTTGTCCAACAGACCATATACAGATGAAAAAACCCTAACTCCACTTTCGTTTGATTCCATGCCAAATGCAATACACCGCTACAAAGCTGACAAAATTTGCTATAAGACAGTTTATTT
>JAEMPF020011559.1:0-2500 GCA_022496165.2 Catalaphyllia jardinei
AAGATTGTCCTAGACTTGTTCCTTACAACGCTACAAAGGTTTGAGTGGCCATCAAGAGTGCCAAGTAATCAAAGGATTGAAAATGTGAGGGTGTCTTAAGGAACAACTCGGTCAATACTCTCCCTTCGATCCCTTTGATTAATCACTTATAAAACAGGCGTTCTGTTAGATTGTCTAGTAAGGTAAAGTTTGCATTCGGGCCAAATGTGGCCCATCAGGCCTGAGGTTATCCCGGTTTCTACAGCATGAAGCTACTAGGAGTATTTTTACTCTCCCTGAATGGGATGCTAGTCCATCGCAGGGTTACCCCCAGCATTAAATTCGCCGGTACCCATTTATACACCTGGGTGAAGAGAGGCACCGTGAGAGTAAAGTGTTTTGCCCAAGAACACAACACAGTGTCCCCAGCCAGGGCTCGAACCCGGACCGCTCGCTCCGGAGTCGAGCGCACTAGCCATGAGGCTACTGCACCTCCCATACTTCACAATACGACGCCTCAATGTCCGCATTGAAACAAGCATTTGAGCCTTTTTCTCCGAGTGAAATCCGACGATCTTTGGTGGCGATTTTTGTCCGCGTGAAACCCGACAATCTTTGGTGGAGATTAAAATTGAAATATTTAGTGAGGAAGCCACATCAGCCTTAGCTGGTTTTCATGCGGGGCCTCTAGCATTTCGGGATGTTGGATTTTGTGGAGGGAGGAAAACCGGAGAACCAGGAGAAAAACCCTCGGAGCATGGTGAGAACCAACAACAAACTCACTGCACCGGAATAGAACCCCGGTTACATTGGTGGGAGGCAAGCACCCGGACCTCTGCGTCATCCCCGCCATCCCCAAGACATTCCCCGATATAATTCGAATACCCAGGTACCCTACGCTTCCGGTTTGGAAGGCCTCAGTGTTGGTCCCAGGATACACTGCAAGGTTTGTGCAATTTGATGAGTCGTGTCCTATCCATAGTCTATGCATTACACATATTTTCCCTAGTATTTGTTCGGTACTGGGCTATAAAGGCAGTACACAGCAGTTCTCGATGTTCCATTCCTGTTAGCAATCTTTCAGGGGATCGAGAGCTGGAGAAAAATAGTTCCAGCCAAAGTACCACTTGCGTCTGGGGTCTTTGGTCTTTGGTTAACCCTTCATCCGCCATATTGCGTTCAGAAATTATAGAGCGGGAGTTGGGAAATAATGATGCGCAAAAATGTGGAATGAATATTTCGATCGTGAATGTGAACGAATATGAACGCATTGAATGTGAATAAGACGTCTCGTAAATGTGAGTAAATATAATCGTGAATAAGAAATTCATGGTTAAATGTGTATAAATATATTTCTTGAACGTAAACTCGGTCGTTAAATGTGAATAAATATATTCGTGGATCAAACAATAAAAGCATTGAATGTGCACCATTTTGCCAACCATAGGTATGCCAGCTATAGTTCTATTTGCCCTTATTATAAGCGCGTGACCGAAGGAGGCCAAAGAAGGCAGAAACAATATAAAAAGGCAACAAGACAGACAAGAACAAATGCGGAAGGTGTAGAAGGTAAGAGGTTTAGAATAAGATTTGCAAGGAGCTCAGTTTATTTGAAAACAAGTTACGATCACTTCTTGTGCTTTTAGCTGTTACAATGTTTAGTAAGTAGCCTAGCAAAAGTGTAATGAGCAATATTTGCCTTCAACACTCTTTCGATAGAGGTTTATTCATGTCACTTTAAGTAGCAGTATCGTTTGAATAACGCGCCACGAATGTCCTGAAAGCTGATTACTCGTCGTCGTGTCTGCCATTTGGGACTACTTGAGAAGATCAAGTGCGTACTCCTAGCTGTGTCACCCCCGATCAAACTCGAATATATCATACTTGACTGTATTTGCGTCATGCATGATAGTGATCAATATTGAAGAGATTCATGAGGGAGCAGCAAAGATTATTCATGGACTGGATTGGTGTGCAACAACTGAAAACGTTTTAAACACTGTAAACTGTTTGCCTCTTAGGCAAGCGTATTGTCAGGGGTTATTACTTGTTTTAGCCTACAAATGCTTTCATTATGGTACTACACCCACTACTCTTCATGATTTTTTCGTTAAACGTGAGACAAATTACAACCATCAGGCAAAAACTAATCTTTTAATATTTCATGCCCCAGAAGAACACAATAAAGATGTAAATCGACTATATATTGGGATTAAACTCTGGAACGCTTGACAAAATATATATTGTTGCACTTGATATTTTAAAGAGAACATTCAGGAAATTTTACACTTCGCTAGATTTTATTACATTTCGCTAGATTTTAAACCTTCTTAGCATTTTTAATTATATTTTATTATTTTTTATCGTATTACTCAGGAGACAATTTTTGATAACAGAAGTTCTGCTATCAAAAGTTATCTCTTGTGTAAATATACCTTTTAGATGGTCTTTTAAGACACGACCACATCAACGTTTCTGCTGATATTATTTTTTAGTCGTGTACAAATAAATGCCGTACCTT
>JAEMPF020011559.1:7500-16363 GCA_022496165.2 Catalaphyllia jardinei
TGCCGCCAGTTGTTAATACTTTCAGTGAAACTGCATCAAATGTTGTCTTGATCTAGTGCGTTTTTGATTTGTAACTCCAGCTGGGCCGGGTTGTTCGAAAGCCGGTTAACGTTAACCCAGGATTAAACGTTTACTACAGCATTATTTGCTCTTGTTTAAAAATGTTTTTCACCTCTAACGTTTGGTGTAGTTTGAGATTGCTACAGCTTAGAACTACAGGGCAAACAATATAAACAGAACACCTCACCAAAAACTTACAAAACTGAAATCAAAATTCTCGCTAACCTTGGGTTAGCTTAATCAGGTTTTGAACAACCCGGCCCTGGGGACGTTTCTCGAAAGCCCCGGTAACTTAACGGGGGAAATATCACATTTTGAAAGTCTCAATAAAAGTAGGCTGTGTTCTAACTTCTAATGAGGCCCATTTTGTTTCTTTAGCTAATATCTTTACTGTATAATTTTCAAAACTTTGAAAACTCCCATCTGAAATGGAAACAAAACAGCTTAACTGGCCCGGTAATTACCGGGAGCTTCGAGAAACGGGCCCCTGGTCACAAAGATAATTACTCATTTTTCTTATCAGCGGACTTTGTAATTATGTATATTGTTAGTGTCTTGGTTACCGTGTCGAATCGTTTGACACTTAGCACAGTTATGACTGACAATCTGGTTAAACTCACGCAAGGAGAGCAAAGAGGTGTATTTAACAAAAAAAAACAAACAAACAAACAAATGAATGGATCAGTTTCAGGTGATAACGCGAAAGATAGAAGGATTTAAAACAACCTTTGCGTCACAGATGAAAAAGAATGCATTTAGTGCTCCCGATTAGTGGAGAGTGTTTCTTCTTACCAAAATGATAACAGTCACGATGATGAGGATGATTAGTCTTTCTTTTTACCAGGCAGGCATCATAAATTTTTATTCCTATTGAGGAGGAAGGAGTATGAAAGGCGTAATTACCCTCGAGTCTCTTTTAGTTCACTGCAGTTAGCAGTCGGTCCGAGTGTTCGACTCACACACAATTTTTCTTTTTAATCTGGAAAAGTTGAAAATTTCCATGGACATTTTAATTCACAGTATGTAAATTACAACTTATATGTTGGGGCTTTGCCGGTGAAAATAAAATTACAGAAAATTTAAAGCTTTTAATAGAGCATGTAAATCTTGTGGAAATAGTGATCTACATTGTCTTTTTCGACAATGATTATTTGAAGAACATGTAAAAAACCTGTTAAATATTTTGCGCTGACGGGTAAATAGTTCAATCGAATGCTATAAAGAGTCTGGAAATGTTACGTTTGTAACCCTGTAAAAACCATGTAAAATGGACTGGAAAAAGGCGGCCTGTCTGAATGAACATGAAAAGACCATGTAAATGGAAAATGTGAATAGCCTGTGAAAACCTACAGTAAATAACCTGTGAAAACCATGTCACCTAACAAAGGGGGGCCTTGAAAAGGCTGTAAAACAATTTGAATAGGGGTTTTTCCAAAAACTCTAAAAGACATGTTAATGTAAAATGGATACTCTTAGAACTTTCATGGCACTTAATGGCAACTTGACTTAACGACAAGCGAAAAGTTGCCGTTAAAGACGGAAAGAGTTTTACGGCGGTATTATAAAGGCACGTAAAGTTAAACTGTAACACAGCTGTAAAGCTCCGTTAATGCTCCTAACCCAAGAACAGCAAAAATTACACAGAGACAAGTTTGTGGGATAAAGGGTTTGGGGACAAAGTGCTCCAGAAGAACTAATCGCACAGGTCAAGTCTACAAACTAACCCTATCCAAGTAAGGGTGTTTAAGGCTGAAGGAGAGGTCAATCCTCTCGAGAGAGGAGGCCATACCCCCACCCACCCTCTCCGGGGGTCGTAATCCCCGCTAGAGAGGTCCTTATGTCGTATCCTAGTTAGCTGAAGGAGAAGTCAATCCTCTCCAGAGGGGGGTCATAATTCCCCAATCCTCTCCAAGGGGTCAAGATCCCCAATGAAAGAGGTCCTTAGCCTAAAAGATTTTCACCTAGTTGCTATGGTAACAATGTTATAAAGCTGCACTGGGGCCCGGTACCCCAGAATAGAAGAAATAAGTGAGGCTATGGGGCAAAGGGTGACCTGTATGGGAGCACTTCATCCCCAACCCATGTTTATTGAAATTCAATAAATCTGTAACTGACTTTCACATGACGGGATTAAAGATAGCTTGTAACATAATGTCAGAAAATGTATATCTGATAACTAGTGTCCAAGTACCCTATTATCCACAAAATCGACAACATGATTTAGATCAACTCTCAAGGAACAAGAACTATAAATGAAACCACTTATCGATATAGTTATGGACATTGCAGTAAAAGTAGCAATGAAGAGAAACACCCCCAAAAAAATGCGGTACCTTGGTAGCCTAATACAATACTGAGAGGTAGTATGCAAAACATGTAACATGTGAGAAATGTCCAGCAGATAACTGACACTGTCCAGGTATATAGTCTCTACAGCAAACAATTAAACAGGAAAACCCGGCTATCTAGGTGGACACCTGTTCGAAGTTAGCAGGCATAATAACCCATAAAGTGATGTGCTTCTAAGCTCAATGAACTTACTCAGAGCTGATAAGCTCCAAGAGAACAACAGCAGGGTTTAAACGCAACAGTAAATAAGCAACTTTACAAATAAGGGGCTTAGTAAAGATAAAATAGAATATCAACTTAACTCTGTCAATAATCTCCGAGGACCCAGCAAAGCTAGGGAGGGAGGGAGGGAAATTTTTTCGTGCAGGCTACACTGAGAAATCTAAGCTTTGTAGCGCATGGGAAGAAAATCCGGCGGAAACACTATGGAAAACTACATGCATGAAGGCTAGCATGTGATTGGTCGAACGGGACACAAGATGTTGTTTGCACGTGAAAGAAAATGACCTTTGAGCGTGACAGTGAACGCTTTGTCCAAAAAGTCTGTCACACAGTATATGTCTTGGTTGTCACATTAACTTAAATTTATAAGGGGTTATAAATTTGCTTTAATGCTCCTAACCCAAGAACAGCAAAAATTACACAGAGACAAGTTTGTGGGATAAAGGGTTTGGGGACAAAGTGCTCCAGAAGAACTAATCGCACAGGTCAAGTCTAGAAACTAACCCTATCCAAGTAAGGGTGTTTAAGGCTGAAGGAGAGGTTAATCCTCTCGAGAGAGGAGGCCATACCCCCACCCACCCTCTCCGGGGGTCGTAATCCCCGCTAGAGAGGTCCTTATGTCGTATCCTAGTTAGCTGAAGGAGAAGTCAATCCTCTCCAGAGTGGGGTCATAATTCCCCAATCCTCTCCAAGGGGTCAAGATCCCCAATGAAAGAGGTCCTTAGCCTAAAAGATTTTCACCTAGTTGCTATGGTAACAATGTTATAAAGCTGCACTGGGGCCCGGTACCCCAGAATAGAAGAAATAAGTGAGTCTATGGGGCAAAGGGTGACCTGTATGGGAGCACTTCATCCCCAAAAATACACACAGTGTATTCCCCAAGACGAACCACAAAACAAGGTTGATATTTAACCCATCAATACTTATAAAGCGAAGAGTGATCAATATGCGATTTCTCTTTAGAACAAAAGGGGGACATGTACAGCAGAAAGATGAAATGAAGGGAATTATTGACTGGGGGGGGGGGTGTGAGAAACAATCCGCAATCAAATCCTAACTAAAGTAGAACTCCTCGAACAGTGGGAAGATGGTGTGTGGTATAGAACCTAATTAACTGTATCCTGTACAAGCTTAGTAGAGACCTCTGACAGAAGGGAATCGGGACATCGAATATATCTCTCGTAGCAATCAGAAGTCCAGCGCCCTAAGGTCTTAATTAACCAGGGGGGAAGGCCCACGGACGCAGCTGTGGTAGCTGCCCCTATTCTATAGCTGTGACCTGCATAGTGCATTGGGTTTACACCAGACATGGCTAAGAGAGATCTAGTTTCGGAGGTCAAAGCATCTTTGGTTAATGGAGAGCCAGACTGAAACTGAAAAAGTGGCCCAGGGGTGTTGGTTCTGTGTACCAAGTACATCTTCATAGCTTTTACTGGGCAGATAGGCTGATTTGTTTTCCCTATTAGTAAGGTGTGGCCAATCCGAAATGGGTCAGTCTTAGAAATCTTCACCTGAATAGACATGTAGTCTGGCTGGCTGAATGATGGGAGGAAGTCTACATCACTTGGGGAGAGATGAGTCTCCAAAGAAAACTTTGAGTTGCAAGTCAACTCGCCAAGGCGCATGAAACCAAAGAAAGCCAGGGTCATGGCAGCCCAGAGCATAAGAGAGTCACAGTTAGAGGAATGTGGGATGGCAAGAAGACAGAAAAACAGTTTAAGGTTATGAATCGTAATAGGTAGACGAACTCTTGTGTCATAGCCATTCAGGATGTGGAGGTGGCGGACAGCGGCAAGGTAGCTCTTGATAGAGGAGTACTTAATTGATCGTGCCAAGTAGGCAGCATACTGAACAAGAGTGTTTTCATCCACTGGCATGAACTTACCAAAAGGAGGTCGATAGAGAAGGCAAAACTCAAGGAATCGTTTTTCAGCTGAGGAATAAGTCTGCTTGGTTGATGCTGCAATGGAAAGGCCCAGGTAATACCGGATGTCATTGTTCAGATCTCCAGGAGAGTGGATGGTACTGGGCACGGAGTTTGCTCGGCATGTGGTGCTAGAGACCAAAATCTCTCCATCTGAAAGCGAGAAAGGGAGTCTGCAATCTCATTCTTTTTCCCTTCTATGTGTACGGTCTTCAAATAGAAATTGTGTTCCAGGGTGAGAAGTGTTAAGTGCCGCACCAGATCCATTACCCTTGGGATACGAGACCGTTTAGAGTTCACAATGTGAACTACAGACTCGTTATCGCAGAAAAACAGAATGCGTTTGTTAGCGAAAGCATCCCCCCACAGGTGACAAGCTACCACAATGGCAAACAGTTCTTGCCAAGCAATACTTATGCCTGGCTGATCGAGCTGTTGATGGGTTTGCCAACAGCCTTGAAACCATCTGTGGCCAAAAATCCCTCCAAACCCCAAGGTACCGGAGGCATCAGTGTAGAGTTCTAAAGAATGAGAGTCTACCCATGAAGTTGATAGGGAAAAGGCAGCCCCATTCCAGTGGGAGATGAATGTTTTCCAAGTCTGAAGATCCTTGAAGAACCCAGAACTTAACTTGATGTGGTGGTGGGGTTGGGAGACATTACGAGTAAGCTCAACCATACGTTGCAAGAAGGGTCTGCCTGGAGGTACAACTTTGCATGCAAAATTTAAAGTTCCTATCAGTGACTGCAACTCTTTAAGGGTACAAGATTTCCTACTTTCAAAGGAAGCGAGGGATGCCTGGATTCGTTCGACTTTATCAAGAGGCAGCCTGGCTTCCATCTTGTCTGAATCAAGGATTATGCCCATGAACTCTAAGACATTGCATGGGCCTTGGGTTTTGTTGATTGCCACAGGGATACCAAGATTTCCGAATGCGAGGAGCATGCTAGACAGGCTAACCTGACATGCCTGGCTGTGTGGGGGGGAAGGTGAGGCAGGCTCGATAATTAAAAAATCGTCCAAAATGTGGCAAACAAATGAAATAAAGCACTTGTTCAGAAGAATCCACTCAACAGCATCTGATAACATATTAAAGAGAAAGGGTGCGCTCCTTAGCCCAAATGGAAGAACTTTGTCATAATAATAGTTACCATCCCAGAACATGCCAAAAAGTTCATAGTCCGAGGGTTTGAGAGGAATAAGTCGAAAGGCCGACTCGACATCCGTTTTGGCAAGAAAACAGCCTCTGCCATGACGCAGAATGCCCTGAACAGCATTGTCAATAGTGATGTACTGCAGGCTATGGTCTTCTTTTGAGATTGAGTAATTTATGCTTGTAACCTCAGACTTAGGAAAGGACAGGTGGAATATTGTTCGGAACTTAGTAGAGTGCTTCTTGGGCACAAGACCTATAGGAGACACTTGCAAGTTCGAAAAAGGTGGCGTAGAAAAGGGGCCAGCTACCCTCCCTAGAGCAACTTCCTGAGCTAAATTTTCGGAAACAATTTCAGGCTGCGCTAAAGCTGTGGGTTAATTTTTTGAAAACCTAGCAGTGCGGGAACCAGTGTAGTCAATGTTAGCCCCGGTTTTAAGATAATTACACAACTTAGTAACAAAGATGCGATCAGGATGCTCCCTAAGTACCTTATCAAGTGCAGTTACATTAAGGGGGGTGGGGAGGCGTGCCATTTGTTCCTTACAGTTACTTGTATTTACGGGAGGAACTGGACTTAGAGCTCCCTTGGCCTTTGTCTCTGTCCCGGTCGCCCTCTCGGGGTTTGGGGAGAGAAGGGCAGTCACACCCTGGGTGGGCCCCGCGGCACCGGTTACAGATGTGCTCGTACCAGCACGTTTCTCTGGTTCACGACCCAGACCTGTTATAGATATTGCAGGTGCCCGATCTGTATGAGCCCTTTGAATTGGCACTGCTGCTTGAGCCGGTTGAGGGTCCTTTGGTGAAAAAGGGATGTTCCTTTCTCAATACTCCTAGGTGTACTGTAAAAATGGTAAGCCATAATTGGCTATCAATTGTGGACCATACTAATGATTTGGTTTTGCTTGCCTTCTGCCTAAACTTGTAGTCATATATGACCCATCCCAGCCCCTTATGGACCCGAGCTGCGTATCTAATGAGGCTTAAATATTGCAGTAATTCTTGTGACCGCAAGGGGAATTTGTCAGTAAAAACACTTAAATAAGTTGTAAAGGCATTAGTCCACTGTTCAATGTCCGTGATGGACGTAGAGGCTTTCGTTTTCTTTGACACCTTGATCACAGAATTTTCAAGTGACAACGAGAGGTGGTCCTCTTCGTCATGCAATGACAAGTTTTTGGGAAGAAGCTTGGAAAGGTCAAAAAACTCACCAGATTGGATTTCTTTAACATAGTTCATCGGAATCTCCTGAAAAGGTGCTCCGTGACGACATGGCGTTGATGTGAGCGACCCATCGTTTAGTTGTAGACTCTGTAAAGCATGTAAGGGCTGTTGTTGTTCTTGTGGACCTAAAATGGCGGCACTTCCAAGGGTATCTTGGCCCACGGCCTGGGCGGATGGAGTCACTTGTGAAGAAGACGGTGCCGGTGACTGCAAAACTCCCGTGGCTGCACGAGCGGCTTCCCTGGCGATGTCTCTGGCTGCGGCTGCGACAGAATCTTCGACCAGTCGCTTGATTTCGGTGATTTGCTCCTCCGTGAATGCGTTGGGATTCGCACGCTGCTGAACGGGAAGACCAGAGGTTGACCAGAGGTCGATTAACCGGTTGATCATTTGATGCAGCGGCCGAGGCTATGTTCTCCAGGGTCGTACGACGACCAAGGGCAGAAAGGCCGTTGCGTCGGCAAAGTTCTTGTAGTTGTGCCGTGGTCAGCTGTCGAAAGATGGCGGCGCCAAAGTACATATTTGTTTGTGAATTACCCTCGCCTGTGCGAGTCCTAGCCGTCCTTGTAGGTGGCATAGTGCGACGGCAAGTAATCTGAGTAATGAACTTAACTCTCACACCGCGTAAGTTCGGTAGCTGGTGAACACAGAACAGTATCTGAAGACAAACTTTGGTAGCAAAATTTTTTCGTGCAGGCTACACTGAGAAATCTAAGCTTTGTAGCGCATGGGAAGAAAATCCGGCGGGAACACTATGGAAAACTACATGCATGAAGGCTAGCATGTGATTGGTCGAACGGGACACAAGATGTTGTTTGCACGTGAAAGAAAATGACCTTTGAGCGTGACAGTGAACGCTTTGTCCAAAAAGTCTGTCACATAGTATATGTCTTGGTTGTCACATTAACTTAAATTTATAAGGGGTTATAAATTTGCTTAAATCAACCGTGGAGCATAAAGGTGCCTTTGACTTTGAAACTTTTAATTTTTTTTTAAGTTGAAGTCCAAGCGTGTGCAATAGTGCGCTTTAATTGAAATTGGGGTAGACGGTAACAATGATCGACACTAGTGTGTCTGGTCCTTTGCCTGTCACGTAATCTTCACTGTTTGAACATTTCGGGAGCAGCGGAGGACAGTTGACGGCAATAGTGTGTGAAGCCAATTATGAATACACATGCAGTCCATGCTTAATACTTATACATGGTATGTACAGATTAACATCAATACTTAAATTGAAATATATATACTCTAAACCGTATTGATTGAAGGTTTGTCGCAATTCACAACTTGCGTCCGACCTCAGCCGTTCAAAACATGAGGATTTTGCTACTTGTATCGTTAAAAATGACGAATAAAAGATTTGAATTTCAGGCAACCGGAGCAGGAGCCAAGAAAATATTGATGGACAGTAGCTTTTCCTTCGGAATCGTAACCATTTTTCGCCAAAACCCTGGCCTATTGTATTGTCTTTTCCATGAGTGCATTGTTGATTTTGACTTCAATTGCATCAGAAGGAATAGTGTGTTTTGACCTTTGCGCCACTTTTGTCTGGATGCCTAAAATTTCGTTTCAGTAGCCCGAAAATTTTGTTGCAGTTATTTGCAGAAGAAACCGTGTTCTTTCGCTGGATTAACTTGATGTTACTCAATGCCATGCACCAAGGAGCTATGTTGCCCTCTCAATTCTGCCATTTTTTGTTCGCCGAAATGAAATATTGAGGGAAAACAAAAATCGCCCAAAAATTAAGTTTACGATGAAATCGGACAAATAACATTTCCGACAGTTTGTTAATGCTTGGGTTGCACGTGATGTCATGATTTTCTAAAATCCAAAACTAAAGAGCCACCATAGGTATTACTTTCATCAGGCATATCTCTGAACAAGTTTTCAGCTCAACAAGTAGCTTCGTCCAAAACCAGGCTTATTTTAAT
>JAEMPF020011560.1:494-16351 GCA_022496165.2 Catalaphyllia jardinei
TATATGTCTGGATTTATGAAAACGATGCTAGAGAAATTGAAATGGCGCGCCAAGCAAAGGTTTTTCTCCAAAGTCGACGATATAAAAATTAAAAGGAAAGTCAGTCTTTTTTCTCCTTCTCCACCCGTTTATCTTGCTTTTCTTGCCGTCCTTTCCCTTTTTCTCCCCTTTACGTAGCTCTTATTTGGCCTAAAAGAGCAGTCAAAATAAGGTGAAATCGAGGTCTTTAGCACTGTTTTCATAAATCCAGACATATATATATAATAATTTAAAGAGCTTCGAGCCAACAGAGATGCTTGTGCGCCAGAAGGATCCGAAGGGATTCACAGTCCAAACCTCGAGAAGTGAATTGAAGACTAGTATAAAAAACGAGGACGGACAACTTCGAGCGAAAGAAAATATATACATACAATAAAAAAAGTCTAAAAAGTTAAAAAATTAATAAAAAGACGTTTCGGTCAGTGACCTTCATCAGTTGCAGTGCAAGTGAATAATTTACAATTTTCTTAAGTAAGTTTAGAGTATAAAAGATTACATAACATTGCAAAGATGATTACATAACACGGCGTGATAACATATATTAGCAAAAAATTAACAAGTGATAAACAATTGGTAATTACTACGCGGGAAATTATAACAATATGATACCAACCTACGAGAAAAACAACGAATACAAACATGCAAATAAATTTGTCGAGTCCACTGAAAGTGTCAAGGAACCAGCGTAAAAAATAGAAGGGCGAGAGTCAAAACAAAATTCCTAATCAAAGCCCCTGAAACCATGCCGCGACAGGGCACAAAAGGCACCTCGAACTGGGCCCTTAAACAACAATATTGTAATAAATTCCCAGATGGGGACCCCTTAGATTACCTAGTGTTAACAAAGCTAACAGGATCCGAGACTAGGACCTTTGATGACCGCACCTAATTTTACGATTTACTTCTACGTTAATTGTAGTTTATTCTTTTTTTCGAGTGGGATTCCTGACGCTTATTCAAGCCGAAAGGTGCCAAAGAGAACAACTGCGCACTCCAAAATGCCTCTTTAGTAATTAAAAGTTTTTCGATGTTACATGAATTGTTCACAATCGCCTGCACTTGATCAATACATTGGAATGAAAAGTCGCTTAAATCATGTGGTGTTTTGTTGAAATGCACCGCAACTTCACAGGTCTTTTTCTTAGTGACCATAGCCGACTTGTGGTTGCGAAATCTAACTCTAAAATCAGTTGTTGTAGAACCAATATATTGCAAGCGACACATGAGGTGCACAATATACTTTTACAAATCAGCTTTTGCACTTAAACATTACAAGTTAATGTGGGAATATTTAGCACGAAATCTCAAGGCTAATGAAAATATTTTAGTCCTATTATACTTGTCAGTCTACGGAAACTGGGGCCGTCACGCAACGTAGTTTGTACCGGGACCTCTTCAATCAGAATGGTGGACCTTGCCACTGAAATATCTTTCTGTTAAACCCCAGTTGTTGATGAAAAAAGGTTGGGTTTTAGACGTTGAAAGTCAGCTAGGGAAATCATTTAAGGTATCTGTATAAAGGTTTATAAGGCGTCGAACGTACTCTCATAATCTTTGATTACTACATACCTCTTACTAACCGAGTTCGAGGTCCGTACCGTAAGTTACGGACCGACTTTTTTCCCCTTCAACTTATGGCCCAAGCGCGAAGCGCGCGGGCCATAAATCGTAGGGGAAAAAACGAGGATCCGTAACTTATAGTACGGACCGAGAAGACGAGGTTAGTAAGATATTTATTATATCTCTATTGTGTGTCTGACGAGTTCGGGAACGAGATTTATCCATGAGGAACGGCTTCAGTTCAAATTTCTGAAGCAGGTCGAAAGCAAAACGAGTCAATTTGAAATCGTTTTTAAGTCGTTACTACGCTTTAGCACACAATTTCGAGTAAAAGAAAGTTTTAAACCTTTACTTGCTAAGTAAGTTAAGAAATTTTGGCAATAAATCACCCAACAGTTTGGCAACACAAACAACTTTAAATTTTAGCGGGCCGTGCGGGAGAGTACGGCCCGCTAAATTGACCAATCACAGCGCGCGTACTAACTTAGAGATATAATAATAGTACAGTAGATAGTATGTAGAGTTGCAGGAGGAACACAGCGACTTATTCGTTTAATAGATCCAATACCAGAAGAGATTTTTTTGGTTATAGCGTTGATATGATTGCTCCATGTTAAATTTTCATCAATTAATACACCAAGAGACTTGGTAAAATTTACTCTGTTTAATTGTGTTCCATTAATTTCCAAAGCAGGAAGAGCAGATAGACTGTTCAATTTTTGTCTTGATCCAATTAACATAAATTCAGTTTTTGTCATGTTAAGAGTCAATTTATTAGCAATAAGCCAACGGTTTATATTTGACAAGTCCTGATTTAAAGAAGCCTCAATGGAGCAGATGTCATTGTTAGCTTATGTTAGGTGAGTATCATCCGAATACATTCTGGGTTGGGAGTTTGACAAACACTTAGGTAAGTCATTAATATGTATGAGAAACAGCAAAGGCCCCAGTATTGTCCCCTGGGGGATCCCACAGGTTAAAGTACAGGTTTTAGAAATGACACCATTGACAGCACATCTTTGCGTACCATTGTCTAAGTAAGAAGAAAGCAATTCGTAGGCAGTTCCTTTGATTCCATATGAATATAGTTTAGATAATAAAAAAGGGTGATTGACAGTGTCAAATGCCTTTTTGTGAGCGAGCAAAAGCGAACCCGCAGACTAATCTTGAAGTTGGTGGTCAGCGGCACGTTTTTAAAGGATACAGCGCTAGAGCCGGCTTGAAGCAAAATTTGGGCACATTCTTAGCATTCCTTTGTTCTTCCAACTGGAATGAATGGTATGCGAGGAAATGGCGGAGCAAAGGCCCTGGTGTTGAGTTCAAGGTCCGTGGCATGGGTCGTGTGAATTTTTACGTGAATAGCCAACGTAATTTTCCGAAGCACATCTAACGTACAAGCAACGACGAACCGTTCGTCAACACCAGGGCAAGGCTAAACTGCAAATTTTCGGTAAGATATAAGTGATTTGATCCACAAAATCAAACGCTTTAACTTTGAATTTTCGAAATCTTTTCAGTATTCTCTGAGAAAAAGGTTTTTACCCCGTCACTACTCGTTTGTGTGAATGTCACCGGGTGAATATTTAATTACGCAGACAACTGGAATTTCGCAGAAGTTTACTGCTCTTTTTCTATCATCGACGCATCAGAAAAAATTTCTAAACCTCTCAGTACACAATTTAAGCTTTCTAAGGAACTTTTAAATTTCGAAATCCGTTCAGTATTCACTGAGTTACAATTTTTTGTTGTTGAACCACTCGCTCGCGTACATGTCAGCGAGGGAATTAAATTCCGCAGACAATTGGAATTTCGCGAAAATTTACTACTCTTTTTCTATTATCGGTGCATCGGGAATACTGGCTTAATCGGAGTAACTGCTGAATACCCCGCCATTTGAAGTTATACCCCTGAGAAAGCTGGCTACATGGATACGCAGTTATCTCCCGCCAACACTTTAAGAACGAGAAATACATATATGTCATACTTGTCTGGAGTTGGCTACGCGGCTACGCGGTTGTCGAGATCTCCCCTTCTCCTTGGTATATGTTAGAAGGGAAAAATGTGGCTACGCGGCTACGCAATTTTGAAGACCACCCCTCCCCTTTAAAATATGTTAGCAAGGAAAGAAGTGGCTACGCGGCTTTAGTTCACAATCTAAGCTTTTTTAAGGAACTTTGAATTTTAGAAATTACTCTGTAACTACTCGCTTGGGTGTATGTCACCAAGTGAATAGACAACTATAATTTCGCGAAAGAATAAGTGCTATTTTTCTATCACCAACATGAACAAAAAAAGTAAGTTTACTTAACCCATCAAGAAGTAGCCAGTTAGTTTTTGACAATGATTGTTTCATCGTTTTTGACCCTATGCTGGTACACATGTTCCTGTTATTTACTGCTCTTGAACAATTGTTACTGTTTTGACGTGTGTAAGTAATTTCGTTTATTTTCAATAAATATTCATTCCATTTAAAGTGCGTCTTCTCTGCGTCCAAGCCATTTGGGCGTTCAGTTAAGTTTTGGTCCTTGTCCTCCCACCAACAATTTTCCAGCGGTTTTCTCATCTCCCTGTAAACCTACATTTCCAAATTCCATTCCATTGGCCACTTGAGGAAGAACTACTTTCAATTTCGACCTGGTTTCCTATGTTAACAGAAGTCTTAACATCATCATCATCAACAACAACAACAACAGTAATAATAATCATCATCATCATCATAATCATAATAACGATATCAATAATAACAACAACAATAATAACAACAACAATAATAACAACAGCAATAATAGTAATATTATCAAAGACAACAACAACTGATTATAAACTAGCAGTATCAAAGATTATGAGAGTGCGTTCGACGCCGTATAAACTTTTATACAGATTCCTTGAATGATTTCCCAGCTGACTTTCAACCTCTAAAAACCAACCTTTTTCATCAACAACCGGGGTTTTAAAGAAAGATATTCCAGTGACATAATTCCATGCCATTCTGATCATAGTTTATAGAGGGGTATGGTTAGGAAACTCGTCAAAGTTCTTTTTTGTATGTTATTGTTCTGTTTTTTGGCCTTGACGCTGCACAAAACACAATAGTTGTTTACTGCGAACTGAGTAACTAACCAACAGAAACGTGTTGGTTTCGTAATTCATGCATACTGTATGAGGGCAAAACAAAAGATTATGCAGGGTCATGGACCTTCCAACATAAACCTTGGCATCTTTGTTTGCTCCTTTGATGTTTGCCGGGCTTCATAACCAGTCCCCTCTATTAACTATGTTCTGATTGAACGGTTCTCGGTACAAACTACGTTGCGTGACGGCGCCAGGTTCTGACTCACAAGTTTAATAGGACTAAAATATTTACATCAGCCTTCAGATTTCGTGCTAAATATTCCCAAATTATTAACTTGTAATTTGTAAAAGTATATTTTTTACGAACATTATTGCTGCGCAGCGAGCGTAGCGAGCGAGCAGCAACATAAACAGGATTTAAGAAGAAATATAAAAGGGAGTACGAATTATCGAATTCATCACTTTTACCAGAATGCATTGCGACTTTTTACCAGAATGCATTGCGGATTTTTACCAGAATGCATTGCGCCTTCTACCAGAATGCATTGCGCCACGACTGCTCCTGACCACGAACAACACGAGGTTGTGACACCGTTGTGCTGGCGTCCTTTTTCGCGTGGATTGCAGTTGAGAAAGGTTAGTGGTTATGGTTTGCTTTAATTTACCTGTAAAGACTGTAAAGCGATGTGAGCGATATCGTGCTTGGCTTTCACAACCCTTGCTGTTGTCGTTAATGCAGAATTATCTGGACGATTCGATTAATTGTCACACAATAATTTAAAACTTAGTGCGTCAATTTCCTAGCAGTCTCGCCTCCTTCGTCAAATTCTTAATGAAGAGAATTCGCCGGTACTTTAACTTGTAGAATATTTAAAACAAACGAGAACCGTAGAACACGCTAATTTATATCTGCTGCGAACGATTTGTTTCCATCCAAACATGAATTTTAAGCTGAAACTTCAGGCCCTTCAGCATTTTCACACATCGCAACGGACGCGTCCTCATCAGTCTGTCACATTCGATTCTGGAGACATGTGCGTACCAGTTCAGAATTTATAAGTCGGCTTTCTACTCTTACAATTTCCACATTTTTCCGTTTATTTGGATTTGGTGAAGAGGAGGTAAATGTGGATCAATTCATGTGCAAACAGTTAAGATCACCATGTGCTTTTGTCACGATCACCAGCGATGGAGAGTAGTGCGATTATGGCTAAATCGGAAGAATAGTACTCCAATTGTTTGGCTTACTATTCTCCGAACTACCACTAAATATTTATGAAAGTGATGTACCGATTCTACGATTCCTCCGATTCTACGATTTTACCTGAAGATTGTTATGAAAGTGACGTACCGATTCTACGATTCTTCCGATTCTACGATTTTACCTCAAGAGTTTTATGAAAGTGATGTACACCGATTCTACGATTCTTCCTATTCTACGGTTTTCTGCAGTAGATGAAAGAACGAGGTATATTCGTGGTTTTTATGTACAGTTATTATGTTATCACCTTCATGACAATCTTAAGGTAAAATCGTAAAATCGGAGGAATCGTAAAATCCGAAGAATCGTAAAATCAGAAGAATTGTAGAATTGGTACATTACCTTCATAACAATCTTAATCGGAAGAATCGGTAGTCGAAGTTCATATTTCATTATTCTCCGATTTAGCCATAATCGCACTCTACTGCAGCGATGCGTCATATGTATTAATGTGTCATTGTTGTTTTCTTGCATCGACTCGTCACGATGCATGAACTTGATACATACAAGCACAGATTTTAAGTTACACACCACAATTTGACACTACTTTAAGAAATAAAGGTTATAATGTAACACTTGGAACGCGCAGATAGATCAGTGACTACATAAAATATGTCACTATCAACAGAATGGGCCGCAGCAGTACTATCTTATAGATACCCTAGTTTAGCAGCTTTAATTTCAGTATTAATTTTGTTACGCATTCTTTTGAAGTTGGCCCAATTGTGCGGATCATTCCACTTGATTGCTTTGATCTTTGATCTTGATGTGTCACGATTATGCATGCGTTCTTTCAAACCAGCAGTGATCCACGGACAACTTTTAGATCTAACGCGTTTAGTACGGATCGGAGCATGTTTGTCAACAATTTTCAAAAATTTGGTTTTCCAGGTTGTCCACATTTGGCTGGGGTCAAGACCTGAATCCAAAAATTCCCGTTCTCGTTGTAGATATCGTTACGAAATTTGGCACGATTGAAGGTTTTAAAGTTTCTGTACATTACTGAGGTGTGACTCTTTCGGAAGTTAAAGCTTCTTCCTCTGCAAATGTGTGTATGGGTATCCTCACTCAAATAATGATTCAAAAATTCTTAGTTGAGATCCAACTCGAAAATTGACTCGAAATCTTGGCCAACGAATAGGTATTCCAGCTCAGAGGGCAAAACATTTGAGCCCGAATTTACCCAAGCATTGAATGGCGCGCATACCGAAACTAAATTCTGAGGTATTCAACCCGGGATTCAAGGAAGCTTATCTGAGAAGACTGAGATATACAGCCAAAATATCCTTCACAAATTCGACTCGAATTAACGCGACATGGATATTCCACATAAAGGTGGTTAACAACCTCTACTCTATATGTTACATGTAAACCTCGTATACATGCATATGTCGATTGCATGATTGCATATTCGAAGCTATTATACTCCAGCACGGAAAAAGCATTTTCGCTTTGGCATAGTGTATCATAACGTAGCATAACTTTGCATGGGACATTTTCATACCTCAAGGAGTTCAACTTCAGATAGGTCTTCGTTACCCCAATGGACACTAGCAGCAAGACGCGCAGGATGGTCTCGGAAATGATATTAAAAGTTACCTTCCATTACAGTTTTGAACACTTGACATCTGTCACGCTCTATCAAGCAAACCAGTAAAATGAGGCTGCAGAAAGTAAATTGCTTTCCAGTTGATGTCTTCTAAAGAGGCTGCTCACATGCGCGTGAATCAAACGTAAATAAAATAGGCCATTTCCGAACTGTCTTGAGCATCTTTCTCAAAGGGAGTCTTGGTCATCCATTCATGATCTTGTTAAGATGAGATTTCACTGACATACAAATTAACCTTACTTTAAGAAGGTCTGACAAGGGTATTCTCGTTATGCGTGATTCCGTGAAACCTGAATTCACAGGTAACCCAAGCTCAGTATGTGAAGGTACATTAAGGGTTGAACCCGTAATTAAATGTACGGAGCGTAGTTCATAATTAGACAAGAACGTAGTTTTAGGAGATTGTTTGACAAATGTTTCGGTCGCTTCAAGAATGGCTCAAAATTGGCAATAAGTTTTTTCCATTAAATTCACCCAGGTTGTCTTCTTGTCGTTTCTTATGATTTTACAGCGTTAAAAGCCTCTTGTATCTTACCTTCGAATCCACACTAATCCGTTTTCAAACGAAAACGGGGATTTTCAAAAAGATTTGCGTCCACACTTATCGTTTTCGTATCGTTTTCGCCCGTCCACACTACAACGCCGTATCCGTCTTGAAAACGCTTTTATACCCTCAGTGCGCATGGTAGCGTCTCTCCGCCATTTTGGATACTCACGGTCGAGTGGTCTGGCGCCCGGTCGTGTCTATTTTGATGACGTCACCGTTTTCAGATAGCATCGTTTTTTCCGTCCACACTAGAAAACAGCCTTTACAAAAAGCATCGTTTTCAAATCGCTCCACTCTGGAGAGCGTTTTCGAATGGCTCCGTTTTCGGTGATCGTTTTCGACGTTGTAGTGTGGACGATAGCCTTATCAGGAGCCTGAAAACAGCTCCGTTTTCTTTTGAAAACGGATAAGTGTAGACGGGGCCTAAATATGTAATGGCAGCGATCAATATACAGAACGACATGTGAATTATTTGCCGTCGTGGCCTACGCTTTCCAAAATACGCAAAACTTACCCATTTCATGTTGTTGTTTTGTAGAGGACAGTAAGAAAATGTACAAAGATTTGAAATGCACGTGTATATCTATTGTTTTGCTCATTATATCTTTTGTTTGGTGACGTATTCGTTTCTGTTACCCCTGTTTGTTTAAGTTCCCCGGCTTTTGCGTCTACAGAAGATACCGGCCAATATTCTAATTTCACAGTCTCAGGGTCGCTCAGGCTGGAGTATTGGTCGTTCATACACATAGAATATGTTATGTATTTATTTTCTACAGGAGAAAACTCCTGGTTTGAATTTTCCTGTATCACGTTCGTCGGCATATACACTTATTAGACCCTCTCTTGTTGACCGGGAAAACATGTGCACTACTTGATAAATCCATACCAACTGTGACATAGGCTACGGGCTGGATAGGGGTGGGGAAGGGGGCTCCAATCCCCCTCCCCTTAGTTTCAGAAATTTTTTAACTTTTCGGGCAAAACGCTGATGATTCTGGCAAAAGTACACGGGACAAAACATTATAAAAGATTGCCTCGGACAGATTTTTGGGCTACTTTCTCTAACGTTTGCGCTTTGTCAAAACGGAGTAAAATGCTCTTGATTATTTTCAAGCGAGGAACAATTAACTGTTTCTTTTATAAGTTTCTGATTTTACTGGGCTGTTGTTGATCGAGGTCGTAGAATATGCGAGAATTTGTTAACGTTTTTTTTTTTACTGCCATTTGAATTTGAGTGCGTTTGAACAACTCTTACGCTTTCAGGCATTGTGCATTTTGTTCGGAGAATAAGGTCACCGCCCCCCTCCCTCTACCAAGCCCGAAGGTGCCCGTACGCCTATGAACTGTCTTAGGATTTCGGCGCGAAAGTTGATTTGACTGGTGGTCGAGCATTTCTCAAGTAACGCAACTAGGGAAATAGTCATCCAAATTTATAATGTGAGTCACAGAAACGTGATGTGACCTCAGGGACCGGTTGAGTTCACATTCAAGAATATTTATTGTATGGATCGCTTTCACTCTCATGCAATAAAAAAAAAATCGAGAGCCATTCAGTGGAAAAAAGTTAAGAAATTGTTATGTTATTCTTGGCTTGGCTTGCACTGTCACGCAATTCCGACGTAATGAAAAAGTTAGGTATTCCAATACCACTCAGTGGATAACGTCAAGAAATTGTGATGTTATTCTTGGCTTGGCTTGCACTGTCACGCAATTCCGACGTAATGAAAAAGTTAGGTATTCCAATACCACTCAGTGGATAACGTCAAGAAATTGTGATGTTATAGGAGACTGATAAAGAAGACACCTGTCCAAGTTTTAATTGTCGAGAAATTACATCCATACGTGTATTTCCTACCAAGCTTAACATGACAATGAAATGGTCTTTTCCCCCTAAACCAGATTAGCAGGGTGACCACCAGTGGGGATCTAGGAGAGGGGACCGCCCCCGCCCCCCCCCCCCCCCACTTATTCAGCTAAAAAAGAAGAAAGGACAGAAGGGAAAAAACCCAGCAGGGCAAGTAAATCAAGACCGCCCCCTCCCCCCGCTCCCCTTAGCTCAAGGTCTGGATCCGCCACTGACCACGATGTCTTATAAACGGTTCCTTTTTAACTAAAATGAGCAAGAACAAGGTCTGCTTTGTTTAATGACAATATATAAAAGCAAGAAATGACTACAGCAGTTGCATGCAATGCTTGTTTAGGGGGAGGTGTAAGAACAAATTGGTCTACATTCTACGGGCCCTTCAATATTGGAGAATTCGGTCCCCCAGGACCTCGGGCAGAGCTGATCAATAAGTGCCCTTGAAGTCAGTCGTGTACTCTTCGGGAACGCAACGTGGTCCAGTGGGGGTCCCATATCGCTCGACCTTCTGTTCCCTGAACTTCTCGTCTTTGGGTGTAATCAAGATGGCGTTAGTCGATCCAATGGAAGGGTCTTCGTCGAAGTAGTTGAAAGGTCGAATAAAGAAGTGGGCGGAGTTTGCAGCTGTGGCAGTATTGGGCAAGTCTTCTGAGTGTGGAATGTGCATGGCTCCTATTGTCAACCAGGCTACAAGGTCTTCGTTTACTATGGAGTCGTTATCCATAAGATAGTTGCGGAAATCAACCTGCGTAAAGAATAAGTGAAAAAAAATACCGGCCTAAGATGCAGAAAGTGTGTTTTGGTTGGTCGCTGGTCATTGCCAGCTATTAAAGGGTTTATAAAATGTCATGACAGGATAATCCAGTATACCTACATTCAAGTCTTTGTTAATACCCTTGAAAATAACGTTTCTTTACTCTCTTACTCTTACTTTAGGAAGTGCCATAAACTAGGAGACAATTAAACAGGTCCCTCTAAAATAACTAAATGCTTATTTGCTTATTAATTTTCCATTTCCTTGCCCGCAATAGTATCGTAAAAATAACAACTATACACATCGAATTCAAAGATGTTCAAAACAGAGCATGGGAGAAAGCTCAATGAATAACCGTGGAAAGGAAGACTTGGACAGTTCCAAGCCTTTGGGTGTTATACTTTTAAACCATTCGAAGTTAACCTGTGGATTAGTAGGTGAGTTTTGGTTATAGATGGAACTACTCTGGGTCTCATTCTCTTTGTACTTGGTGACGGCCATTTGATACAGCGACCAGCTTATCATGGGCGTGATCATCCAGTCTTCAGGATACAGCTGTTTCAACATGGAGCCCAGCTGTATGCGATAACCCTTCTTTACACCCATCCTGTTCATCTCGGCGTCATTAAAGAAGTTCAAGTACTTTGGTTGGTTGAAGTTAAACTTATACGCGGCCTCCAACTCAGTTTTCTTCACGCTTCGTTTTAGAACTTTCTGTACACGCCTTCTGTTCGGGAACCAGCGCTCAGTGATGTTCTCGATACCAATTTCGATCGTCTCGTAGGAATTCTTTCGTCCGCCGATGTCTAGATCAACTTTGTAGTTGATCAGGTGATCGTGTGTACCGCTGGTGAAATGCTCATGCAGTGGGTAAGCGTATGGATTTATATTCTGGTCATAAAAGGAACCAAAGATATAGCCAGAAGCTGACATTTTGACTTCTATGACGCCGTTCTGGTAAAATATGAAGTCAAAAACATAATCATAGTTATACACCGTGGCAATCGTGCGCAAAATCAACACCTGATTGGCCATTCCACCGTAGAACTTGTATCCATTCACAAAGTTATTATCATAATGTCGACGCAGAGGAATCCCATCATTCAGTTCAAACACGCAGACAGAGTTTCGAAAGATCTTCGGCTTTTCCATTCCAATCATATGCACCAGGTCACAGCAGGAAGCTGTTTCTGGGACATCTACTCCAAGGACCATTTCATAGCTGCTCTGTCCCATTTTCCACGCCCCGTCAAGGAAATTATTCCAAGAAGGGCTTGGGTAATAACCTGCGTATGTGGCGGCTGCTTCCTGAAGACTGAGCTCGTATACGATTCTGTCTCCGTTGAACTGAATATCGTAAAGCTGCATTCCACTGTTGGAGTCCATTCTGAAGTCAAAAGACCACCACATGTAGCTAATATGGCGGCCTTTTACAGTATACCGCTGCCCATCAGGCTGGTATTGTTCAGGCCCTCTCATTGGTTTAGACGGCTGTGGAGCCCCTCGTCGCTCGTAACTCGAAAACAACGTCTCATTGCCTTTTGGCGCAAGCAACTTGATTTTTTGTATGGTATTGTTGTCGTACTTGGCCATCAACTCATCCACTGAGTCAAAAGTTTGATTATTGTAGAGAACTTTAAGTATTTTCCATTTTGAGGCAACTGCTCCACCGTGATCTACTAGGAACATTAAATCTATCGGATAAAAGTAGTTACCAGTGAAGTCGCCCCGAATGAAAAAAATCCAAGTGTAGCGATCTTCCGCCGTGAATCCCATTGGAGCTGTGTAGAGAAACTCCAGGCATTTTCTGTTGTTTTTGCAGGTGTACGTGTATCCATCATAGCTTTCATACATCAGCTTGTACAGCTTACTAGCGGCATTTGACACAATCACGTTTTTTAGTTCGCCATACTCCACATAACTATCGAAAGGCCTGGCATTAAAGGGAACTGTTTCTTTCTGGCCACCCGGCACTTTGCGTGCAACATGCTGAGTGGGCTTAGCGACCGGACTCACTATGTATTCCTTCACGACCGGTGGGTCGATAGCACCATGAAACACTACCGCCACAGCTCTTCGTTCAGGCTTGGGACCATCGTTGTCCAAGAATTTGAGGACCTCATCTTTCGACGGTGGTAAAAACTGTATCAAGTATATGTAGTTGCTGTCCACAGTTGCCCTTAGATATTTCGTGAGGTTCAGTTCTGGTCGTTTCAGCAGATAGTCTCGAACGGCTGTGATTTCATCGACCGTTAGGTCATCAAAAACACCAGCAGACTTAAGGGAGTCATCGGAGCTGGACATGCCCTCTGTACAGGACTCCACATTGACAGCAGCATGGGATCCATTTTCAGAATTTTTGTCACTATTTCCTTGCTTTGTTGCCACCACTATCAAAGCGATCAACAATGCTATGCTTATCACAATGAACACGATGGCAAGAACCTTCCACAACATCAGCGCGCTGCCAGTCTTTGCAGTCGACTTCCCTTTTATCATGGGATCAGTGCTTTCCATTATGATATTCTGTACGAGGAAAATGACAATCAACATTAGAAAACTAGTATACCTAAATGGTAATAATGCTGCCGAAGGAGAGAACAACTTTAAGTATGCTAACAGTTACCCTATGAACTGAACTGTGAAGAATTCATTTGCACTACATATTTGAATCGTCATAATAGGGAAATCAATTAAAATTATTATTGGGTTGGGTGCTTTGTGGGAGTGAATAGATATTGCGTGCAAGTGGCCTTTTCTTCACAAGAATTTGAACTTAATACACGTTTTGCAAGCAGAAATTGACCCTGAAATAAAGGAAAGGCAAATTTTTATATCAGTCAAGTTCATTGTTGCGAGGTGAGCGTAGCGAGCGAGCAGCAACATAATCAGGATTTAAAAGAATATGTAAAAAGAGTACGAATTCTCGAATTCATGACTTTTTACCAGAATGCATTGCATTTAACAATCAGATGAAGAGAAATCATCGTTACTAAAACTTGTAGAATAATTAAAGCAAACGGAAAGTGTAGAACACACTCATTTCATATAGGTAAGTCTGCATGCGAGCCTAGTGGCCCATCAGGCCGGAGCTTATCCCGGTTTCCTTAGCATTAAGCGACTAGGAGTATTTCTACTCCCCCCTGGATGGGATGCTAGTCCATCGCAGGGTTACCCCCCAGCATTAAATTCGCCGGTACCCATTTATACACCTGGGTGGAGAGAGGCAATGTGAGAGTAAAGTGCCTTGCCCAAGAACACAACACAATGTCCCCGGCCAGGGCTCGAACCCGGACCGCTCGATCCGGAGACGAGCGCACTAACCATGAGGCCACCGCGCCTCCCACCATTTCATATATGCTACGATCTACTCCTGTGCATCCGAACATGAATTTAAACTTAAGTTTTAGCATTTTCACATATCCGGCGATGCCGGACGCGTCTTCGAAAATGTCAACACTCCAGAGACATTTAATGCGTACCGGTACAGAGTTTATAAGTGAGATTTCTGCGGCTACTATTTTCACATCTTTCAACTTTCACATCTTACGATTTCCATCCTTTTGATTTTCTGGTAAAGGGGAGCTAGATGTAAATCGTATGTGTATGTGCTTTATTGTCTCGATCCCTTGTCACGGTATCCGATCATCTCGCCACCAGGGAGTTTCGCCACCAAGAAACCATGTCGCCACCAACTAACTCGCCGTCAGGTAAAGTAGTCGAGGTGAATAAGCTGTTCGAACGAGAGTAAAGTAGTCGAGATGGAAAAGCTGTTCAGACGAAGTTCGTTTGCCTGTCTGTATGCAAATTACATGTTGTAGGTGACATGATTTGATAAATGTTCCGTTGTCTTGGGCAAGCGACATTTAAATGCGCGTATGTTGTTTTTCTGTCGCGTAGTTTTCAAAACAACACAGGTCGCGCTCTTGGTTTTTTGCTTTCTTGTTGTGATCGTGCAGTAGTCTTTGCATTGCCTTCGTAGCTGATTATTTATTTGATTTATTTATTTTGGACACAACTGGGCTACCAACAAGCAAGCACATGGTTCACTGCGCACCCTAAATCATCCATTGGCGCATAACCACAATTCCTTGCGCCATATCACTGCGCATCCTAAAATATTTTCGTTCGCCCATAACCACAATTCCTTGCGCATACTACTGTGCATCCTAAATCTCCCATTTGCGCATAACCACAATTCCTTGCGTTTGGTAAGAAAAAGTGATTGCAAGCCCCTATAATGTAATCTTCTACTGATTAGAGAGCTGCCCCGCTCGTTCGCTTCAGGCTCACTCGCTGCGGCAGCAATAAAGTCAATAAAAAAGTCAATTAAAAACGTACCCGTAATAATTAGTGCTTCTTGCAGAAGTTGATGTTACCGCAGTAGACAGTACAGCTGTATTCTGTAGAGTCGCCCTTTCTTTTTCTTTTCAAAAATTGTGAATTAAGCCTATTTGTTCATGATTGGCGCCATAATCCGCTGTTAGAAAAGAATGTAGATTTTCGTGCTTCGTTTCTATTCTTTTATTGTATTCAAAAAATTACTTTTAATGCACAACTCGACGGCGACGTGCAAATTATATTTGTAAGCCGTGCTGAAATGATTTAATCAATTCTTTACTAATCGAAAACTAATGGTCATTGGAAAAAAAAGATTTAAAGATGAGAAGATGGGTGGAATGATGCTTGCGTGATGGGTGACGAGTAACCAACTTCCGGTTCCCCAGGGATTTTTTTTAAGCCATTTGTCAAAATCTAAGTTTATAAGATTTACCGAAGATATTCGGCGATATTGATTTTAGCTATTACAGGGTTTATCGAAGTAGTTCTCGCTTCTTTTGTACTACTAAGGTTACCAAGGCGTTTAAGTTCTTGAGAATAGTAAAGACAACTTCGATCAAAAACGAAAACAGACCACAAGCATGCGATCGACTTCAGAGTAATTTGCCTGACGGAATCAAACCGTCTAAGATAGCGCAATTAGCTGTAGGTCCAAAGAAACCAAACCGCGATTAACTACTGCTGTAAAGCACCTGGATAAATTAATTGCAGGGAACTAGCCGATAAGAATTTTGTAAGCGCGAATAAATTCCGTGAAAGGAGAGAATAAACAAACCTCGCAATATGATAAGGTCTGTGAATTCGTTTGGTTTG